>JAHDVE020000757.1:0-117389 GCA_022606495.2 Halesus radiatus
AAGGTAACACGTGGATAGCTTTGGTGCTTTCTCCTGTCTATAACACGGGTCTCTTCAATACATATATTCACTTCATCATTAATAAAGACCCTCCACGCAGCATCCACAACTATAACACAGGCCTTCAGGGAAATATCTGGGTCTCCCGTGTGCAATTAATACGGCAAAACAAAATAAAAATAAGACGAAAATTCAATACCCCCATCTAACCGTTCTATAACACAAGGAATGGGAAAAAGAAGACATTAATTTAGATACATATTATATTCATACATATATCAAAGGGAAGAGCTATGTTAACTCTATAGTCATTTTGCTCTACAACCATTGCTAGAGAGGTACGGGTTCGAAGTAACACCAAAACGAAGACGGACCCCTATTTCTAACAGAGCAGACTTACACTTACAATTTATGCGGCGATAAAAGAAGACACTTCCCGCGTTGTTCGAGGAATCGGTTCACGCGTTAATAACGATCGACTGTTGTCACATTTAAGGCACAACATGTAGAAAAGGACATGCAAAGATGAGGATTAAAAAAATATATAAAAAAAATAGATGAAGATGACTCAAAAAAGGCTAAATACTATGAATAAAATTTGTCCATCGCGAATGATACCAGACACATTATTAATATTTTATATCACTAATTAATTAGTTATCATTTTCTTCATCGTGTGCCACGTTTTTATGTGAATTAACAAGAGTCGTGCACTCCATAGAAGTTGTAAATGATAATATGTTAAATTCATGGCGTAATAATAATAATACTTGGACGATTTATACAGCGCCGTTTTTGTGAAAAATCACCTCAAGGGCGCTGTACAAATACTACTTGCTAGGGTTTATCTTATTATGTACATATACAGAAAACATACTTATCTGGTAGGGCACTCCAGATTGAAACTTAATTAAATTACAATGTTTTGGGCTGAGATGGTACGACTTTGCACGCACAGGACACATACTAATGTAATGTTACTTATTACTATTTACAGATTATTATTAAATTGTAAAGCCGCTCATCTCAACACAGGATTGTTCTAGTGAGATAAGTGGCTAATATTTTTGTTTTCATAATTAATTTTAAGAATAAATAAATAAATGTTTGGGGACATGAGATTTTTGAAGTGTTGAAATGGGAATGGAACAAATAAGGTTGAGAAACACTGCCTTAACCCTTAATAATGTACATTTTTATGAAAATCAGTTTAGGGGTGTCTTACTTACTTATATATATATTACTTACTAATATCTAAGTTATAAATATTAACATTATAAATGAAAACAAAATTATAAAAAATAAGATTTTTGTTTGGGGCATTCATATATTTTAGTTTTCATGGACCTAATCCCGTGCAAAAGACAAGAATTTCCTCCGTAGACCCTTACCCTGAGCAGCAATGTAATACATTTAGTATAACCATCAACCATCAGCACTTTTATAGCATTGCATGAACGTCGCCGCAACCCTACCAGAAACCAGCCCACTGCTGGTTGATCTCATCTTCGACGACAATAGGCAGGCAACGCCGCCAAGTTGCAAAATTAAATTCAAACGGGACACAAAGAAACGCGCCAAATTCGCTTTATACGAAGGTAATAAATACCGGGTGGGTGTTGCAAGTCGAAAGAATCCTTTTGCTAAGTCGGAAAGGAGCGCGTGCGGCAACACTGCCGAACGGTTAGACGTTTTATGACAAAATGGCACGGGGTTGTTTTAGGAATGAAAGAATTTTGAATGAGAAACAAGGGGTAGGTGATATACTTATACGTCACAGCAAGGGATCTAGGTGGTACTATCGTAATGGTTTCAATATACCTACATACTATCGGCGATTTTAGGAAACTGCTTCCTTCAAAGTGGGTCAGGCCGTTTTAATATTTATAATATTTAAGATTGATATAAAGGGAGGGGGGGGGGGGACGTCGGAGAGGGATTATTTGTAAATTCGAAATAATGATAATATTAACTAACTAACTAACTAACCATCACGCCGTTTCCCCGCAGGGGTAGGCAGAGAGGACGGACCGCCAAACAACTCGATCTTGGCATACACTTCTTGCTTCATTCACATTCATACAACGCCTCATACATTCTCTTCTGTTATTCCGACTTCTGACATGGCCCGACTCGAGTATTTGATTCACTTGATCGTGCCATGTCTTCCTCGGGCGTCTCCAGCCTCTTCTTCCATTCACATTCGCGTCATATATTCTCCTTACACTCCTTTCTTCGTTCATTCGCTCTACATGCCCAAACCATCTAAGCGTCCCTTTCTTAATCTTGCTCACTACGCTTACATCAGCCTTGCATTCTTTACGAATCTCAACATTTTTCACACGATCATATATGGTTTTACCACACATTCGTCTTAGAGATCTCATTTCTACAGCATTCAGTCTACTTTCATCCTTCCTCTGCCAGTTCCATGCCTCACTGCCATACATCAAGGTTGGTAATGATAATATTATTACGCAATAACATATATATATAAGTAATGCTTTTGAAGAGAAAAAATATTTTTAATATTTGCATAGGCTTCGCGTTTATCAAAATCAAATCAGAAATATGACTTTTTTCTGACCGTCCTACGTAGTTTTACAAAATATTTTAAAATTTTGCTTATTCTCAAAAAATAATTAAAGTGGTTTTTTTCTTTCAAATGAGGAGAAGAGATAGGGTGTAGTTTCATGTTTTCATAAACACTAACTTTTTTAACGGATTACCAAACTTTGGTTATTATTACAAAAATATTTAAAAAAACGTAACGGGAAAATATTGCAATTATTTTTCTCTTTTATTTCTTCATATTTATAATATAATAAAAACATTGTACAGTAGTAAAACGTTTTCTTTTTTAATATCATATTCCATAGTATAACAAATTAGCTCAGTTTACTTTGGATTGTTTCAAATTGGCGGGTATTTGACATTTGAAGCTAACGTAAATGACAGCGAGATTGTTACCAGAAACTGCCGGGAATAAATGAATGGCGTGTGTGGACAAAAGCTCCAGAGAGATTGATAGAATGCCTCCGCCCGAAATCCAATAAGGCCGCGCGGTGGTCTGCTGCCCGCATACAGAGTACAGGGCGCTGCGGTGGCGATGTCGATAATATATCCTCGTCTTCGGCCCGGCGACTGTGTAGGGCGCACAAAGGACGAGGATAGAGGAGACACCGCAATAACTTTCGGCCTTTCACCCTCTGTGCTCCAGGCATAATTAGGGTTTTTCTATGGATATTTTAAGTATGTCAAAATTTACGATGATTGGAGATTTTGATTGAAATCAGGATTGAAAGGAGTGTAGCAGTACCCATTTGACCACAAACTATCTTTCACATACAAGAAAACAGACAAACCCAATATTCTATTTTTGAAGAATTTCCCTTCGTGAGTTTCAGTCTGAGAAGATGTTGAAGGTTTCAGTCCTGTTCCGTAGCATTAATTTAATCTACATATTCATCGTATTTTATATCAATACATATTTTTAATAGAAATAGGTATTACGACGGAGCTCTCAATAGCAAGACTATAGTAAAGTAAAAGCCAAAATCTCTAAACTGCAAAACCCAAAACAAGACATAAATGGATATTTGATTAAACACCGATCATTAAAGCAATTATCTATATACCGGTAGCTTTCAGGGGTAGACATAATATACCCACTCAACTATTTACATCTATTGTTTAGAGCAGAGGTCGAGGAACCGGGGTAAATTACCACCAATGGGGTTAAAACTAAAATTACAGGGGTAATTAATAAGCTGAATATTTATTAACAATTTTACATACATATGTAAAGTCCACAATTATATGTAGAAATGTATTCAGATTCAATATAATACTTTATTTGTAATATTATATCAGTTGTGGCTATGATTTTTTGATAACGTTTCACTTCATATCATAAAGAAACATCTTCACAAAAATTTTGATCACAAAAAATTCGCACCGGTTTAAATTGTATTTAAAGAATTCTGATCATTTTCTCTGGAAAACAAGAAGTGAAATATATTTTTCACCTAAGCGGGTTATCATGAAAAATTACATACCATATTTTATTAAGGATTTATCAACAAAAAAATCAGTACTTTGTTATTCCTACTATAATTTTAACAACTGCTTTTTCACACACGTCGAACACAAATTAATACATTTTAGGGTAACGCCCAAAAAGGTCCCAAGACTACTGCTTCAGTGTATAAAAATACAATATACGTATGGGTCAAAGTAGAGTGTCTGCTTTGTCTTTATATTTTTTACGTCCGCATCCCTTTCTAAAACAACATGAAACAACTTGAAAGGAAAATTATTGATAGTTTGTCAAAAATAGCCTTAATTATCATATTTGGATAAACTTGCTTAGTAAAGCAAATAAACAAAAACCCTGTCATGCGTTCCAAAGAAGAACAAATTCATCAGAATGGTTGGATCAGTGATTTCAACGTGGGCAATATCGCCTAACAGTGGACGATTTAAGTCGCTTCTGGGGCGATCAAAAGTTAAAAGCGCTTTCGGAGGCGATCTTGTATGCTTTTGGGCGATAGACATATTTTGTGCATTTGCTTACACTATAGACACTGTAAATAATTCAGTGTTTTTTGATGAGATTTAATAATAACAATTGGATAATTTGTATAGCGCTGTGTTGGTAAAAAATCGCCCCAAGGGCGCTCTAGGCTCCCTCTAACAGATACAGAAACATACTTTTTAATATTTCTATTTTTGCAATTGTTAATACATGGTGGAATTCCATTATAATGATTAAATGAAACTATGGATTACATACAATTTTAGGTAACAAACCATGATTTTACATACACAATCTAAGTGAAATCATGGTTTGTTACTTCTGATACCCAATATTGTACGAGTATATGAAACATAGTTTAAGAATTAATTGTACCAGTCTGAAGATAGCCGTCACAGGCTGAAACCGGTCACTGACAAAAATAAAAGTGGAATAGAGTTTAAAAAGGTGGCTTTTATTTAATCAGAAACATACACTTTTACCTGACATGATTTTGCACGCAGGGGACGCAACATTAAAAAGGAACACGATCTGAAGTTACCATGTTATCCTACTTTATCATTGATATTAAATTTATTAGATTAATTTCAAAAGAAGAGTTGGTATTTATTTTACATATTTTTCTGTTTAATTATATTTTATAATGAAAGAGGTAAGCTACAAATTTATTGATAACTAAGTGGTCCATGTTTTATTTAAAATATTATGTCAAACCACAAAAAGGGACTGCTGTATCAATTAAAACTTTACGGTCGATAATAATTATTCTAGGTCTAACACTCTGCAACGAAGTTCCTCTAAATATCGAACACAAAACAATCACTAATAACGCAGACTAACAACACACATTAACAAAGATATAAAACACGTAAATGCATTTAGGATTAAGGCTCCTCGAGTCCCATTGACTGTATCAATAAACACATGTTAAACATCCGTTTGATGCAATAACGGATTCGGATCCATTTTTAAAAATTCCAAAATATTTCTTCGGAAATTTTCGGACAGTAATTTTCTTCGGAATGGTTTGCGAACGATAAGAATCAACAGCGTTTATTGCTTTGTTCATTAAAGAGGAACCTCTAGGATAGATGATGATGATGAACCGTTCGACTACTCGAATTTAATATGTAATTTTATACAAATAAATTTGAATGTAGGTACATATTTACGTTACACCAAAATGTTGGTAAAACTTCATTAACGCTTGGTTCGCTATTTTAACGTCAGAGTGCAGTCGTGCTGCTTTCATATCTGCCGATAAAAAGGAGAACACTTCACCCTGTCGATAAAAAGGGGGACTACATTAACTTTGTCCTAATCCAAACCACCCATAACCCCGAGCAACGCCGGGAACTCGACAGCTACAAGCTAGTATAGGATAGTGCTGCTTCTAGTCCGCAAGAAGACTTGCGGTTTATGAACGGAGCTCTCAAACTGCCTGAACCATGGGTTTGATAAATTGGGTTCAGACCGCGAAACTACTCCCAAGAGAGTTGAATCTGTGACATTGTGTCGTACATTTCCTTGTGGGCTGTCGAGCGATAAATTCAACACGGGCCGTGTTATTCGGCAGCGATAAATTAAATAAACAAAAACCCCTTTACTTATAATCGCGGTGTAAATATTACGCGGCGCGTATGGCCGGAATAAAGAAAAACTTTAACTATACCAACCCTTAATCGGCGCGTAAGAATCTAACAAGACGGGAAGTGTTCGAAATTATTTCAAACTACAAGAATTATTAGGTATTCAGATATCTTAAAAGTTATTTCAGCTCAAAATGAAAATATCTCTCGTAATATCGGATCGTTAAAATATCCCAGGGTTGAAGTTTGAAGTTTAAATGCCTCGGCGACCTTTGACCGATAAAGATAATTTAATTTGATTGGTAACATTAAAACAAGAGGGTTACTAATAAAGCGATTAATTTGAGAAATTGTATTTTCATCAACCTCGATATTGTCTTAGTAACTAAAACGACTGCCAGACATTTATTAGTGCCTTGTCAGTGATTATCGTATGCCGCATGAGCAGGTAAAACAGATAATAATAATACAACATAATAATACAAAGAATATAAAAATAAGCACACAAAAATAAGTTTTGAGGTTGTGATGTGTTACCCCTACCCTACCTACCCTTGTCCCTTACTCTTTACCTTTTACAATTACCATTACTTACTCCTTATCCTTCACCCCTTTTCTTAACTATCTCCTACCTCACTATCCCTTATCCTCTATCTCTTCATCCTTATCCTCTATCCTTATCCTCTATCCTCTATCCTCTCATCCTCTCATCCTCTCATCTCATTCATCCTCATCCTCATCCTTATCCTCTCATCCTATCTCATCCTCTCATCCTCTCATCCTCTCATCCTCTCATCTCATCCTTATCCTCATCCTATCCTTATCCTCATCCTCATCCTTATCCTTATCCTTATCCTTATCCTTATCCTTATCCTTATCCTTATCCTTATCCTTATCCTTATCCTTATCCTTATCCTTATCCTTATCCTTATCCTTATCCTTATCCTTATCCTTATCCTTATCCTTATCATTATCCTTATCATTATCCTTATCATTATCCTTATCCTTACCCTTACCCTTATCCTTACCCCTACTGTGCCGGCTTTTCAAAATTAATTTATATGCGCTCGGCGTGTTATCAGACGACTACGTAGTGATCACTGTAAATAATAATATTTGAATGATTTGTTTAACGCCGTTTTGTGTAAAATCACCTCAAGGGCACTGTGTTAGGTGTTAGATATTATCATCGCCTTAGAAAGACGGCGCCTGGAGAGGACTGCTCCAATTGCGCCTGCATAGGACCGCCCCTGGACATAACCTATTACAAATTAACAGAAATAACTTTGTGGCACCGATAGAAAAAATAAATGTACGTACATATTGTATATTGATGTCAAGTTTGATTCGCCAAGACAGATCTCATGTTCAAATTTAAATATCTTCGAATGAAAGAGTTGAATAATTTAAATCTATTTTCATGAGTGAGTCACGCATTACTATTGACCAGTTGATTATTACTTAGGTTAACAATGGTGGTCACTGGTCAACATACGCATCCCCATAGGAGAGGGCAAACAATATGAATTGACCATTTGGTTACCATCGAATCCCGAGAAATTTGTTGGGACAGGTATTATTTGTTTTTTCAGGGACGATTGAACCTACGGCAATTAACGGATGAAGGCTAAGGCAAACAGGACAGGGTTATAGAAGGATCACGAGCAAAGGGTGCGCAGACGCACGTCTCTGGATATGCGCAGAAAGGGCGTGATTTTTTTAGTAGATCGTTAACATTCGTTACACCGCGCTTTATTTCGGACGACGCAAGGGAACGGTCTTTTGTTTTTGGTCGAGCTATATCGGCAGTGCCAGGAGGCCAGAAACTCTCCGGGCGAGATGGCAGCGGATCGCGGATAACAGTTCCAGGTATTTACGATGGTGTTCATGTTGAGAGCAGTTTAGGGCTAGCCTCTGCGATCTGTGTACAGATACGGCCGGAATAATGTTACCGGGAAGTGGTAATGTGTTCAGATAGCGAAAAATGTCGAACACAACTTATGGCTCCCTGAGGTCACTTTGATACCATTATCACCAAAATATAAAAAAAACACACACACACAAGACCCCTCCGTATAAAACGAATGGAGACATCAGGAGAGTAAACAAAAAAAATAGATACTGGAGTGTAATAAAAACCGAGTTATTGACTAAAGATAAAACGCTGTTTGAATGGGCTGTCTCCTACACAAAAACCTACCTACCCAAAAGAGAACAAATATAAAAAATAATTTATATAATGCCGTGAAAAATCACCCCGATGGCGATTCAGAGCACATATTTAGACAAAATACTCAGTATATGCAATTATGAAACATTTAGATTAGAAACATTTAACATTAATATTTCATTTTCAACCCTCTCTCTTGCATGTGCCGTCTGTATAACCTACCTATATACCCGTATATGTGTACCTATTAAACTTTTTTTTAAATATGCCCTGGTTATACAATATTGTTATTTTTCTTAATTTTGCATTTGTCGCAATTAGCATAACGTGAACAATTCGTAAACGGATTTATGACCTTACTTTTATTTTGCTTCGATCAATATGTAATATTTGTTATCACTCTGTTAAACGTTCCAAAAAAACAATAAATAAATAAAAATTAAACGTAAAAACTAATTATGACTTAACGCTTTTTTCGAACTTGTATATATAAAAGTTTTATACATTTTGATTATCTGATTGAATCGGATCTCCCGGATAAAGTGAGCGCAAAATAAATCAATTAGAAAGTAATTGGCAACCTCGAAAAAACGAATAATAATTTCGTATAGATATAATAAAGCCATAAATTTGCCCGCTGAAAGGGGGAGGCTGAAAAATGGTGCAAATTTATTATGGCTCGAAGATAATTCATCTCCAATAAGCAGAGGCTGGTACTGCAAATATATTTAACAAAATGTAAGCCTCTTAGACGTAATGAGCCACCTCCGTAATATAGTCATAACAAAGGCCGCAAGAGCTTTGGGCAGGCAATTTCTTATGCCTGTCACTTAGAAATTCTCTTTCACGGTAACGTCAGATGGGTTTTTATAAAGAGCATTACAACTCATTATGGAACGAAAGATAATAATGAACTAGCACAGGGGCCCTACGAGCAAGCCTCGTGGGTTACTCGTTACTGGTCGCTGTTACCTGTAGTCCTTGTAACCTCTCTCTCCGCTTTATGCGAGGTCACGAGAAAGAGGGAGCGGTCACAGCGGAGCTATCGGCGGTACGCCTTTACCTCCGGGGCTCAAAGGTCACAGGGCGAGGAAGACTTCCTAGGGAGCTAAAGGAAATTTACGACAACAGTTTTTGATGTAATTTTTGGAAGTTTCGTGAAACAAGAACGATAAAACAAAAGTACATAATCCATATATGGTATGGAGCTGTTTGGGATGTGTGCGTGTTACGGCGCTATAAGCCATCATTTATGTTTCAAAAGAGTTAATGGAAAAAGTGTGAAAGCTATCTTTATCAATAGATGTGTGTACAGAAGGCATTTGAATGCTGAATGTGTTTAATAATTTATTTTAGGGTCGGGGGATGCAATAATCAAAATGCTGCTGAAATTTTACCGAATTCCCACGACTTCTCCGTTGTTTTCGAGTTTATACAAGAAAGTAGAAAGAAAAGCAAAAAAAAAACAAATTTCATAACTTAAAAGCTTACGCAGAGACTTAATCCCATGTCAAGTAACTTATCATAGGATTAACATGGTGGTAGAAACAGACATATATTAGTGGTGGAGAAATAGAGAACATACGTTTCTCGATGAGTAGCACTATTCGACAGGGTGATGAAATACTGCCTTAGAATAGTAACGTTGAACAGATAAGTTTTTAGATCTTTACGAATAATGAAAAATTTCCACATAATGAAAATGGGCAGGGTGAAATGCGAAAAATCGTACCAATATAATATCACATTCCGATATTATTTGATGAAAAAAGATTGAGAAAATTAGTAGTTCATACAAAGCGAGTGTTTCATTTCATACACGATGTCACAAAGCGATATGCTCGCCAGGAAAAAAACACAATATTACGTAAATTTGGCTCACTAAATGCGAATAAACCCTCAAAAAATTGCGGCCATTCATCACGCCCTAAGCCTACAACAAAGGAAAATATGAAACATTTTAAGGAGAGCCGCCCGCCAGGCACACCCCAATTTATCATTTATCCCAAAAACAATGCGCGAATAATTACTATACATTTTGTGAATGTCGTAAATAATTAACATTTAAACTACTGTCACATTTTTGTCGCCAGATTCGGTCACAAAGCCACGCTCGACTTCCTTCACAGAGGATAACAAATCTGCATGTTAAAATTCGGGATAAATTTTAAATTAAAATGTCGTTTACATGGCTTTGATGTGTCTGACTTTAAGCAAGAATTTCGCATGCATGGATCACAATAGTACAATTTGTTCGGATAAATAATATGCAACAAAACAAAAGGAAAAACCTATCATATTATATTATATTAAACTGTAAATTTAAGAAAAATAAGCACTCAAAACCCATGAGTGATTTAATAAAACGTGTTGGCAAATGCAATCTCTGCGATTTAAAAGCAGTCGTAACTTTAATCGTCGTTTTTATTTCCACACTTTACCTGTGAAGGCGCACAGAATCTGCGATAGTACGAATGAACGACCGGTAGCAAAGATGATAGAGCCATTTTGATATAATATTTAATGAATGTCAGTATAATCATTGATAAGGAGACGGCCTGCACAGCTTCCGCAAAGCACTCAGGTCATATCTCCCATGTTTATCTTATTCCACTGACAGTAACATATAAAGTTTATCGGGGATGCCTTTCTGTATTTGGCTGGTTCCACAAATGTCTGAGCCGTCTTCCCATCAAGACAGCGTAGGTGTCATATATTTTTTAAATGAATAAATGGTGAAAAAAGCAATCTAATCAAATATAATTTAATTGCGCACGCCGGAATTTTAACTTCGGATTCATAGACCATTCACAGCGCCCTTGGGGTGATTTCTCACAAAAACGGCGCTATACAAGTCATCCAACTATTATTATTATTATTATTATAGACAAGGATCGTAACCACTCAACCACGGAGATCATCACGGAGTAATTAATATACCAAAAAAATAATTTAACTGAGCCGTCGATAAGGCAGATGTTAACATAAATTTATAAATAATTTTTGGCAAGGTTTTTTTGGTTTCACAACGTTTCCTCTATGGTACCTGAGCCGTCATTCTATCAAGGCACCATCGGTATAATATACGTAAAGATTTTCTTGGAGATTATAATGAAATTCAGTAAAAGATCATGATTATATTCGCAAGGTGCGAAATGAGTGCGTTCCTGGTCTGTAATTAAAGTTCGCCCCTTGGTGCTGACCGCATAAATCAACGCTTCGGAGAGAAAAAAAAAACGCTAATGAATAAATAATAATAACACATGCAAAGTAAAAAGTAATACACTTCGTTCTAGTAATAACACATCAGCGGAATAAAATTAACTACGCCGAGAATAATGTTTTTTGTATACCCACCGCGTGCCTAGCAGACGCACGAAGAGATGAAGATTTAACGATGGAGTTTATTTACTCGCGATATCGTCGTTGATCGGGTAAAATCCGTTAAGTAGCATTGTAAAAAATGATCAGATGGTCATAAGACAATGTAAGTAACATTAAACAAAATTAATTGTTTTTGTGTATTCGTAGAACTCCATTAAATATTTTTTTAAATTTAATGTAAATCAAATTTAATAATGTTATTATTAAGTTCTGCAAGTATTTTTAGTTGTTATTATTGTGACAGCTGTTTCGGCGTTTAAAGGCCATTTTCAAACTGTCAAACTGTCAAACAGTTTGAAAATGGCCTTAAACGCCGAAACAGCTGTCACAATAATAACAACTAAAAATACTTGCAGAACTTAATAATAACATTATTAAATTTGAATTACATTAAATTAAAAAAAAAAATCATTAACCTTTTCATGTACAGAGTTGGATAATAACCCTTTTACGCATTCGTAAAGGGAATTTACATCGTGGCTTGCCATAATTACAATATAAACAGATAAATTCGGTTTAAACCATTTTATTGGTATAAAGTGGTTTAAAACAAAATTATGTATTTGCATTGAAATAAGTAACCTCTTTGTTACATGGAACCTTTTGCCAGTCAGATAAAGAATAGAACAAAGAAGAACACAAGAAATAATAATTAATTAATTAATAATTGGATTACTTGTATAGCGCCGTTTTTGTGAAAAATCACCCCAAGGGCGCTATAATAGTATCTTTATTGTAATTAAATTTGAATACAACTAAAAGACATTTATAATATAATAGTGTACAGTGGTCTGTAAAGTAAAATAGAAAATAATATAACAACAGTTATAGTTGATGTTTCACATAACCCGCCTCGCTAGACTAGCCTGTGTTGAGGCAGTAATTTTTCAAATTATTTTATAATTTTAAAATACCTATGAATATACACTTATATTAAGATATTCTTCGTAAATCGTTGAATCAATACTTTCGAATCTGGGTGAGTGCACCGGTAAGTGCCCTATCATTACTTTTAATCCAACTTTTTACATTGTGTTTGAATATTTTTTGTGAATCAGATTTTTTTATGCTAACCGGAAGAATGTTGTAAATATGCGACGTTTGGCGTGTTTCGTGATCCAAAAGTCTTGCCATTCGGGCCTTACATTTCAAATACAAAAAAAATATTTCATTTCGATGAAATGGAATGGTTATATACAATGCAGGCAGTGGTAGGGAGAGAGACAGAGCGCTGTATTTTCATTGGTTCTCTCGGGGCCAGAACCAAAAGTCAGTGGCCACATCGGTTTTCATTTAAATCTACAGAGAGCATTTCTAGTGGGCATTACCTATTCCAACTCATCTCTTTGGAAAGTCATATCCATGAATGTTACCGTTGCATGCAATGCATACCAAAACTAACCGGTTAGTATCTACCTAATGTAATTTAGAGAAGAAAAAAAATCATAGTCTACGACATTCTAAATGACTATAAATACTTGTAAACGTAAATAAATATCATCCAAAATTTCAGTTAAAATTCGAGTAGAAATTTTTCGCTTTTTCCAGTAATTTTTAAAAATCTGCTCTTCAGTCCTAAATTTAAAAAAAAATATTTTAAAGATATACCAACTCTTCTATAGCCATTAATTTTCTAATAACAAATAATATTTAAATAGTAACTGCAATACCATGCAATGTGCAGCGTTTTATAATATTGTGTCTTGTGCGTTCAAAATCATACATTCCAAAAAAACTTTATAAAATAACGTGTTAATCTGGAGTGACCTGCCAGGTAAGCATATTTCATTATCTGTTTGTACATAATAATGATAAACCCCAGCAATTAATATTTCTACAGCACCCTTGAGGCGATTTTTCACAAAAATCTTAGTATCCTTTTTCAGAATAAAGTTTTAACGACTGGTGACCAAATTTTTGTGAAAAATATTACGAAATTAATGATTCAATCGAAGGTTTAAGCTATACGAGTACATCCCATTAAACCGTAACATGAATACATTACTCTATCAATTTGCATGTTCTTATGTCTAACTTATATTCGCCAAATACCTTATAGAGAACGTATTAACCGCCAGAATTGGATAAATATTAAGATGTTGATTATAAGGTATTTAGCAAATATAAATTCAAAACTAAAACACAGATATCGGTAGAAGATGTATTAGAGTAGCTATTTCACAACTGGTAGGCTGTTAAATGAACATCTTACAGAGAACAGCTAGACTTAATAGTTCTTGGTATTCGGTACTTGATGGCCACACAAAATACTCAATACCGAAAACCACATTAAGTATACTAACAATAATAATAATTATTATATTGACATATCCGCCCTAAAAGGATTTACGCGCGCAACACGGTATCACTTACATAAATGCACATTACACCACAATTTACACATCTGCCCAGATGGTGGACACCGGAAGGCTGTCCGAAACGTAGGATAAAAGAGGAGGAAGCACAACACGGCGTAATATCCCAAAAACTATTCAAGAAAATTATTTTGGCCGTGAAAACCCGGAAAACATATCTGACCAGCTTACAGAGGGGTTGTTAAAAATCCCCTAACATAGTTGCATTTTCCATTTTTTTCATAACAATTTTACACGAATTTGGACTGTGGAGGGTCATCAAATCACATTCCAAATACAACACCTAATGATATGAGAATCAATTAGTTAAAATAAAGATGATAAATAGATTTCTTCAAATCACTTGACCGGGAACTTTACAAAAACCCCTTGGGAGCGTAATGATATAGAAATGGAGTAGAAATCACCGTTGGAAATATGACCAACCAAAATGAGGCCCATCGGCATCATAGAGATAACCGGGCTTCAGTCGATTACAAGTGCTCGCCGGGAATGGATCTCCAATAATAACTGCAAAATGCCGACATGACTGGACACTTCGTTCTGCAAAATCAATATTCGTGTAAATTGGAATTTTTAATAGAATTAATAAGAAGCACTTTGTTAACACCATTGTTTAATATATAAAGATCAACATTTGTCGGAAGCGAGGCTTCCCCCATCAGGATACAGAGTAATCTTTTAGGTTTTTTTAATGTTAAAAAACTCAAGGAACACCTGAAGTTGGCACGCCGGTAAGGCAAAATGCTCCGTGTAACGACGCCGCGGTCAGCCATGCTGCGACTCCGTTCGTTGAGTCCGTTCGCGATCGGAATGAACTCAACGAACGTTCTTCATACTTCCCGCACGGGAACAATATTTTACAGTGATTTTGCAAGGAACGTAGACTCTATTTATATATCTCAATGCTTGGGAGTCCGTAGACCACTGGTTAAGAACCCAACGTACAAGTACGGGTATATTCTGGTACACGCTGGCAACTCGCCGAGTAGTTCTAGCACTCCCCCTCCATGCCGCGGGCCGTCATCGCAATTCACTAGATCAATGTCTCAACAAGTAATGGATTATGCACTGGCGAATGTGGTTCACTTGAGCATGCCTTAAACGAGCGCGGCCTAATCACGAGATGTGAGCGATAAGAGGCTCAAGCTCCGACTATGGTATGTATGCACGAGGAACACTGCACACCAGTGGCGTGCATTGCTTTGTGACCAATGATACGCTGTGTGTAGTTATTAACGGATTTTTCTATTCAAAGCTATCTTTCATGTTAGTCCTTAATCTAGCGGTATAATTGGAAACAAAACTAAAAACTGACAATTTATGAAAAAGGTGAAATATTTAGTAGAGGGATAGCGTTATGTCCCTAATTTCGAAACGAACATTTTGCATTATGCAAAAATTACTAGGAGTGCAATGTTATTATTTGACAGCTTTTAGTGAAAACGGTAGGCAGAGGCGGGCATCCCGCAAAAAATCTAGTTTCAGGAAGTCAAATGTATTGCTACAATTCAGGTTGTAACTAAAGAGTACAAATTTGTCAAATAGAAATAATTTATCAATGTCCAACGATTGTGACATGAAGAAAAAAAACACAGGCACATTTCAGCATTTACGGACTGCACGCCACTGCTATACACAGCACCATTATGCACAGAACGGAGAACGCTTTTTGCATTTCTGGTAAAATTCATAATTAAAAAAATAGATACTATTTAATGCATTCTGCACGAATCTGCATACTGCACACCATCACTGAAATATAATATTATGAATGGAGCGCGTCCGAATCTAATTCAATAAGCGTGAGGTGTTTTAACCTCTGTCACGTTTCATTGGAAATCAGTGCCAAATTGACTTATTGTTATTTTTTATTTATTTACTAGCTGATGTGTTTTTTTTTTTTACAGTAACTCCACACAGGAGACCAAGGAGGAAATAATTTCCCTCGAGGCCTATATCATCTTTGGGGATGCTGTGTGGAGGATCTTTTAGAGGATAGGAAGGAGTGAACTTGGGTCTTGAAGAGACCCATGTTATAGGATGGAGGAAGCACAGAGGCCGGCAGATCATTCCACAGCCGAGCTGTTGAACACAAGAACGAGTCGTAGAAGCGACCCGTTCTCATGTGACAAATGTCAACCGTGTGCAAATGTTGGGCGCGCGTTTGGCGTGTTTCCTGACTATGCACCGGTTCTGAAGGGATCAATGACGCTAGTTCCTCGGAGAATCTTCCATTAAAATACCCGTAGAACAAGGACAGGATTCCCACTTGACGTCTGTGCTCCAAAGATTGCAACCCGTTTGTTAAGAGAGGCGAATCTATCAAGCGGACCGCCCGTTTCTGCACAGAGTCAAGGGTTTTTGCCAGATATTTTGGGACTCCCGACCAGAGGTGGCTGCCAAATTCTACAATGGGGCGCACTTGCGATTTGTACAGGGTCAGCAGTTGTGTACTAGTGTACCCGGCCTTGCTGGGTATTTTTCTTTTTTTGGAATAAAGTTATGAAGTTGTGAATTCTTGCTTGTCGTTTGGCTGTCATAATTGATTTGACAGCGAAAGTAATGCTTTGTGACGACTATTACTATCTTTAACCAAAGAAAAAATTATTTAAAAAAAATATTTCATTTCAAACATTTTTTTTAATATGTCTAAATAATCAAGTTCTTAGGTAGGTATCTACTTGTATTTTCCATTTTCAAAATATTCTACCCAAACAAACCTTCTTCTTTTGAATATGTAATCTGTGGGTAACCAGAGTGGCATATCTATGGGCCTCAATACAACACTTCGGGTTCAATATTTTTCATACTAATTTTAAAACGTTATAGCAACAGTTTTACATATTGGATTTCATTCTAAACTAATCTCTAAACCTTCCCGGTGGATAAATTTTCGAGAAAAACGAGGACAGACATACAAAGATTAATTTATATATATATAGAGAGATTTACGTAAAAATTGGGCTTTACACACATCAAACTTTTATTTTCCAGTACAGTACGCAATGTACTCGTACGCATATGTTACATAGTAACGCACAAATGTTAATATAAATTTAAATAAAAATACAACAAGCAAATATTTAAAAAATATATATGGACATAAACAATGGTTCGGAAAAATTGTTAAATAATTGGAAGTAAAGAAAAATTAGGTATTTATTGGTGATATTTTAATAATAAATTTAATGATCAACATTAAATACAGAGAATATTTTTTAACAATACAATAGCAATTTATTCAATTAAACTAGTTGTTCTACTTGCCGAAGTAAAATGAACTGTTAGATATGTTTTTATTTCGTTATTGATGTATTAAATATGTAGATAATGTCTATATAATTATTACTTAACTTCTGCAACGTTCTGAACGTTGTCCCAATATGACAAAGGTTCTGGGTTCGATTACCAGATGCGACTGATACCTTTTTTATTGTCTGTAGAACAAACTGTTTTTGTTAATATTGTCTTCTTTGATGATTGAATATTACAATGAAGTTTATAATCTTTAATAAGTTATTCCAATAAATTTAATATTAGTATAAATATAAGCTGTAATTTTATTAATAAAAATCAATTATGCGTACTATACATTATTTTAGACTGGATTGTTGTAAAAATAGAAAAACCATCACCCCTGTGGGTCCAATATTCAGTCGCCGTTCGGTTCAGCAACGGGACACACAACTCCCCTAGCGCTGGATGCTAGACGAAGCAGAGCAAGTAGACAGGCAGAGAGAGCCCAGAGCGAGCGGCAAACATGGCCGGCTCGAGGCACCTGGACTTGTTTGCTTATTTTCGTCCGATCCGAGGCGATAAACACGATTATAGAGGTGGGCGAACTCGCGGCAGAGCACACACAGACGCGGCGGAGATATCCGACTACCCGGCTACCCAGTGGGTACGAGAGATTGCGACTCGGATACCGAAAAATCCAGATTTTCGGATTATTCACAGTGGAATCAGAATTCGAATTATCAAACATAAAATCCGGATTTAAAAATTCAAAAAAAGAGAATTTATTTGAAACGCAATGTTCTACGAAATGAACACGTCCAACACGCTAAAAGGACAACCAATGAATGCAGATATTTCTATAACAAGGATTTTATTTTTTTTATTTTAGAAAAAAAAGAGAAGTTACTAAAAAGGACTGCGTAGTCAATTCGGTTATTTAGCCATTGGTGCTTTAATAATTGTATTACTAAACATGTCGAGCGGCACTTAGTGCTTTTTATGGGAAACACATCCGGTACATATGCCTTGTTCGTTTTTACTACATCATGTATAGCCACGGATAATTTTTTGGCTTTTAGTCTTTATTTAGGGTATTGGCGATGGCCCAAGGACCACTTCTACATTCATTAAATATTGATTTTTTGGCACTTAGTACATCATTTAATTCAGGTATTTAAAATATCTGAATTTTTTTTTATTATTTTGGTCTGAGAAATTAAAAAATAAAAATAAATGAAAATCAGTAATCCAGATTTTGACTTCGAAAAAATAAAAAAATCCGGATTTTACGAAACGGTTCCGGATTTGCAATCCCTACCCATCACAGCTACAGCTAGCAGAGCTGTCAGAGTAGCTGGTAGCAAGTATGGCCGGCTCCTGGCACTTATACGGTGACAGTGTTGGATCGAGGGCTTACCGGCTCGGCTAACGCGATAGACTTTATTTTGCGGGGACACAAAACAAAGGCAAAGTCGCTAACTACATCGAAAGATTATGCAAATAATGTCAGCTATGTACCGGGCACTGTACAGAATTCTACTCAGAATTAAGGATCAGAGAGTGAGAGGTAAGACTTCAGGGGTTGAAAACCATTGATAACAATAAAACAATGACAGTAAAAAATAATAGGAATTAAGCTCCTGGAGATTGAGTGTCCAATTTATTTATTTATTTAATTGATTAAATATCCATCTGGGCTTTTACATGAATTTTTAGAAGAGAATATAATGAGCTATCGAAAATTATTAGTACAAGTAATGTTACAATATTTAAAAAAATGTTTAACAGTAACATAAAATAGAAAACTAATATAACACAAATGAATTAAAGTCACATTATCCACGTTAGAATAATTAATAGTAGGTTTCATCAAAATGCTGGTGTAGATGACGCTTTATTTTATATATGGAGTCAGTAAATATATCAACAATACCTCCAAACTTCTTGCAAACCTTGGGAACCAACAGGTTGCCCGGGTGCTCAGCGACTATGGTGATTTGTTAACATCAAATTTGTACATATAGTATTTAGCTAGTATAAACCGAGTTTTTTTCTGTGCTCATCACATTTTAAATTGTAATTATCGTATTCAAACAGTTTTTTGTAACCTACATTACATTATTCATTAAACAGAGACGTTTTAATAAAAGGTAGATTTTTTTCTTGTTCGGTGTAATCTCTGGTGAAGTGATATGATGAAATTCCTTTAGATCTAAGGAAAAATATACATAACTAGCTGATGTGTACCCGGCCTTGCTCCGGTATTTTTTTGTTTGGAATAAAGTTATGAAGTTGTGTATTCTTGCTTGTCATTAGGGTGCCATAATTGATTTGACAGCGAAAGTAACTATCTCCAAATAAAGAAACATTCATTTGAATATTTTATTTCATTCCAAACGTTTTTTTTTTAAATATATCTAAATCATAAAGTAGGTACCTACTCGTGTTTTCCGTTTTGAAATTATTCTACCCAAAAAAACCTTCTTCTTTTGAATATGTAATCTGTGGCTAACCAGAATGTTATATCTATGGGCTAACCTAAATAAAGCACGGCGGCTTCAATGTTCAATGCTATTTTCAGCGAAACTGGTGGAGTACAAGAACATCGAGGACAAACAAATAAACTTACATTGATTTATATATATACAAAAATAGATCGAATACGCGCGACAACCCACACTAAACGTGTAAGACAAGCCACAATAAACGTGTAATTTTTCCTAATCAATTTGATCCGAGTATAGATATGGAAAAAACCAACATAGGATTTTTTCATATAGATGAGGGAATTTATTTTACACTATTGGACTCCAAATGAGATAGGCCATGAACCGTCACTGATTATAAAGGTTTTTAGTAACGACAAATCTAAGACCTAACTTTAACTATTAAAAAAGGTTCCGGATTAGAAGTAAGTACCAATGCATATATACTCGTAAGCGTTAATACAAAAATTTAACAAAAAAGGCACCCACGCGTTATTCAAATTGTCGAGATTCCGTCTCCAAGTCACGGCGGGATCTTTTCGGTGACAGAATAAAATGATCCCGTCAGTGGTGAATGCGAGTCTGCCGGAGGAGTCAGCCACACGGCGATATTAAGGGATCATTAATCTGAGGGAAATGTTCCGTGTCACTGTCATAAAGCGTCGCGGACCCAAGGCAACCGAAGGCGGGCACGGAATCAAGAGATTGACCAAAACGCAAATTAATGTTCCGTCATACCATAACGTATCAAATGAATTCGTTTGCAAATTCTAAAACACTTTTCTTTATGTGTGTTTACTTTGGTTCCATGACAAATAAAAAAGTGACAATACAGAATATAGAAGAAAACTGACGAAAAATAAAGAAAAGGAAAAACAAACAAATAACGCAACTGAACTAACCTAACCTCACCATAATTAACGTTCATCACAATTTGTTTTGTTTCGGTTCTTTTTATTGGGTTACCGTATTTCTCCACACATCAACAGTGACTATAATCTAAAAAAAATATATAAACGTGATATTAATTATTGAAAATAATAACAATAATTCCCAACGAAAAATATAAACATAAGAAACACAGACAATAAAATAAAACGCAAAAATGATTCTCAAGGAAAGTGTGAGATTGATGTATGCGTGAGTGTTAAAATAAAATATTGTAATTTTATAAGTTTCTTGGTGGAATTCAAATTTAAACATACAATAACAATTTATTCAATTTCATATTCCGTATATACACCCGCCAAGAAACAATTCATCTCAATATTTAAAAGCATTACGTGCTAAGAGTTTTATTTTTCTAAAATATTCAAATGAACGCCATATCTAAGCGCACAGCTTTATAATCATGTTTCGTATGTCCTTAACGCATGAAAGCTAAATCCTACTCTTTTGAAATTGTTTTCGCGCCATTACCACTTATTGTATGAACGCGGAGTGCCCTCCGTAAATACACAAGTAATCCGACGAATGCTACGAGTCCGTGTTAAAAAGCGCCAAAACGTAGACGTACGAGTATCTACGTTATAGTAAAATCCCGAAAAGTTGGTAAATCTTGGGTTTTAACGATAAACCTCAGTATTTACTGAAGCGATGGTGTAAAAGTCCGAAATGGAAGCGTTTGCAAGATTGATCGAACCTAAAATCAATCTAACCTCACCTAACCCAACTTTGAGCATACATTAACCTGAACTAACCTAAGCATTTGCCGAAATGGTGGTATAAAAGTCCGAAATGGAAGCGTTCATGCTTTATCAGACTTATACACGACCATTTCTGCATGGGTTAGGTTAGGTTAGGATAGATCAGTTTAAAAGCTAAGTAAACGCGTCCGTTTCAAACTTTCCAGAATCATTTTAGATTCATGGATTTACCGGTAAAATCATATTACGGACTAATACTTTTTATAGGTATGGAAAAATTGTGACAGTGGGGGCGCGGATCGCAAAGGAAAGATAGCAGTCGAGTTACAACTCGTACTTTTACATAAACATTTTGGTAAACACTAAGATTTACAGCTAAAATAAAAGTATTAATAATTGAGGTTTTTACAGTAACCTCTGATCTATGTGCAATGCGAAATGCTTACAGTTCCGAAAATAGGAAAAATCAATTCGCGGACGAGAAAGGTTTAATTTTTCATTTTATTTTATTTGATTTTATTTAAGCGTAGAGATTTTATGTAACATCGTTAAAAGTTTACAAACTTTTAAGTAACTGCATTTAAATTTGTAGGCACTGCTGAAAACTAGCTGGACTCCGAGCCCCGGGATGTTTAACTGAGCAATTACCAAAACTAATATGTAAAATAAGAAATTATTCACAAATAAACGATTTTTATTATTATTATTAATAAGAAAAAAAAACTTGTGAAGAAGCCTATCGAAGTGCAAATGTAAAAATAAACAATGGTTGAATGACAAGAACCTTCCTACAACAAAATCCAAAATTATTATACATATCTCTTGTAAAAAGAACCCCATAAAATATTTGGGCATAACAATAGGTCAACATATAAAATGGACAGACATTGTGCAAAATATTAAACGAATACGTAAACTATATTACATATTAGTGGTGGGCGAAGCGGCTCGGTTTAGTGAGCCGGATCACTAAATCAGCTCTTTGTAGTGTACTGGTTCGGTGATCCGGCTCGTTTGAACGACGGTTCGTATCCCCCCGCACCATGCCCTCTCCCTCGCTTCCTTGGCCCTCCTAAAGACGTCCTTAAGACGCCCTTACACGATACTTTTTTCGTCCAGTTTTCATGTGGATTGTCTTTACAGAGAGCTGATTTAGTGATCCGGCTCAGTAAACCGAGCCGCTTCGCCCACCACTTTTACATATACCTCAATCTAAGAAATCCCCAGCTCTTTGTTATTTTGATATAAAAAAGGAAGATAATAAACCATTATTATTATTATTATTATGAGAAATATTTTACAAAAATCCATGCTACCGAAGGTTTACTATACATTAGCACAATGAATTCTACAACATGGAATAATAATCTAGGGAGGAGCATAAAAAAACTTGGCTCCATTGGAAATAGTCCAAGACGCATTAAAATAATTAAAAATTAAAAAATAAACCCGTGAATCATTTAAAGAATTTAAAGTTTTAGATTTAAATAGAATATGCCAAAAAAATTAATTACTTCAAATCCATAAAGAAAACTTAAAAATGGACTCCTTGAGTACCGGCCAAGAACCACGGAACAAATAATAATCCCTAAACTCAATACAACAACAGCTCAACACCATTACACATACTCAGTCATAAAATGCTTGAATGAACTCCCTAAAGAAATACAAGCTGAAAAAATTATGAAGTATTTAAGAAAAAACTTAAAATACACTTTATAACAGACTCATTTTTTTTGTGTATGTAATATATTCAATTTAAAAAATATATCTATCAAATGAATAAGAAATGTTTTGAACGCAAACCTTCCGAAACATGTTGATATTTATATATTGAAAGTGGTTTACACAAAACATCTCTTATTAATATGGACAAAGAACTTTAGAACACATGATTCTTAGTTATATAAATATGTTTGTTACCCGCTGAAATAAAAAAAAAACTGTATTAAAACTAAACCATTAATAAACACATTGAAAACTTGGCTAGCTGAAAGGAACTATTTGTATTAAAATAAAGGATATATTATTTAATTTATGATTTATTGCTTTCGTTTATACTTTATCCATTTTTTTAAATATGTTTTTGCAGAATATTTTAGAGTAATATTCTTGATAAAATATTTATGTTTTAAGCTCGTTACATATGTTTTTATTTTATATATATATTTTTTTTTTAATGTTTTTTTTTACATATTTTGTAACCTTGTCTGTAAATTTTATGTTTTAAATAACAAGCTCCCGTTAGACAAAGTACAAAAAGTAGTTTATCGGGACTTTTTTGAATTGTGTTTTTCTCTTGTAAAAAAAAAAAAAAAACGATTAAAAATTGACCCCACAAAGTATTTTAACATCTATTGAAGAAAGGTATATATATGTGTTTATATTTTATTTTAATTTCTACATATTTCCTTCTAAATTTCTTTGCTATCAGTGGATAGGCATCAGAATATGTTCATGGTAGTAAATTATTTGTACAGTAACTCATAATAGTACTCACTCTATAAAAACGAGAATTTCTCAAAGGAATCGGGAACGGGGAGAATTGAAAAGGAAAATGTAGCAGACGATAGCTCTAGCAGCAATTACCGAGCGCCTGTAGTCGAGTGGTGAGTAAACTGTAGCTCGCACTCGACTCCACAACGCCGGTGGAAACACAATACGAACAGCGCGACCGACACGACTCCGACCATTCGACACCTCTGCAGAGCGTCCGGGGCAGGGACCAGACGCTACTATGATAGGCCCTTTACTTCAGGGATTAATTCGAGTTGGCGACTGCATTCATCCATATTCTAACGGCCGTCATTTCGCCATTGAAGGCTGTTTGTTACGGCAGTGGGGATGCGGGATGTAATGTCTGGCTAAGGCATCACTGACGACTAAAATGAAACGGCGAAAGAAATCTTAGCCTTACGCATGTCGAAAAAGAGAATAAAATTGTGAATATGAGGAGGTTTTAATTGTAAACTAACAGACAATGAAGTGATCTCACGCTAATTATAATCTAATCATAATCTAGAAGACTAAAAACTAGACAAATTTGCTTACATAGTCAACGGAACTATTTACAGCTGGAAACCTCATTTCAATCATGAAAAAAACGAAACTTTGCAATATTCATTTAACCGAAAAAAAAGAGAAGACATACAAGTTTTTTTTCTCCATATTTCCATGCCATAAAAGTAAGAATATTTCACAGAAGAATTGGATAAGGAACCTTAAGATTTATATAGTAACTACCTACACACCTTTTCATTAAGCATAGCTTGTGCTAAAAAGGGATTCAGTCGATTACCGGTGCGTCCGACAGGGGTCTTACCTATCAGGCTATCGAGTAATAAGGAACTGTCATGTTTTATTTATACCTGATTTTTTTATAGTTCTTTTTCATAGTTAAATTAATTCTCAATGTTAGATTTTTTAAATCCCATTAACACGGCTGGAATCTGAACAGCGACCGCGTGACGTCACAAGAGCGTCATACAGTAACAAAGAATGAATTTAAACAGAAAGAATTTAGGCGTAAATATCTGCGTGATGTCGTTCCAATGGTACCGACGAAACAGGGCGTTATGATGAGATGGCTTTTATTTCACTTAAAATAACGATTTATAAATTCGATGTATACATAATAAAACTTCTATATTCAGAATCGGCATTTGTTGATCCATCAATATTTTTCACTGATTGCTCATTAATAATAATTAGTGTTATTTTGTATATGAGAACAATTAATGCTAATGTTTTTTCTCTTCTTTTATTAATGACCTGTCCGTGACTGCCATCCAATACTCCATTATTATCGGCGGAATTACTGAAAGGGTTCTTCTGTCAGAAGTAAAGTTTCCCAACTCGCGCCATTATTTGTCCCAAGTTGCCAGACAGATGATAATAAATGACCGATGATTCCCGAACACCGCACAGTACACGATACTTTCCCGGCCACAGACAGAAGAAGAAGAAGTGGAATAAGAATCAGTACAACAAGTGAGTACAAAGTTCGGTGCGGACGACATTAACTTTCGGAACTTACGTAGAAACTAAAACGAAGTCACTATCGGGAAAGTTCCCGAGTTCGATCGTGCCTTCCAAAGCTGCTGCAATGTCCGAGATCACGAGCTTTCATGTACTGTAGGGTGGACCGTAAATGTACAGAAGATTTTTTAAATCTTGATGAAGATATCAATGTCTCAGGGATCTGAAAAGTTGCATATAGATACTTGGGTTGCATATTAGGGTGGACCTGAAATGTTCTTTTTTACGAATTTGGATACGTTAGGGTTCAAAAAAGGTGCGTAACTGAATACTTACAACGATTTTTTTTTTGAAATTTTATACTACTGTTGGCACACACAGTTAAAGTTTTGCTAAATCGTACATTTTTTGTTTAAATATCGCAAGTTCATAGCAAAGTTATTAATGAATAAAACTACACTTATATGATCAAATAACATCTTCAACCAGCACTTTAAATGAATGAGTTTTTTTATCTTTAGTTTTACATCTATCACATTTTTATAAACTTTTGATATCAGCTGAGAATTAGAGAATTTTAGTAGAACTTTGGAAAATATGCAGAAAACTTATTGTTCGTCACTAAAGGCTCATCTAAAAGCTGAAATCTTAATATTATGGATAAACTTATGTTTGATTTTGTTTTCATAGAGTTTTACAAAAAATAGCATATAATATAATATTTTTTACATAAATTTATGATTGCTTAAAGCATTAATTCTAAAGAAATTGGAAAGTACATTGGCGTGGCTTGTGGGTGGATAATATAAGTACATTATATATTACACGCTATAGGAATAAATTTAGACATTATCCTTGATTTATAAAATGGTGACCCCAACGTGATATTTTTGGTGATTTTCAACGTGAACTAATCGCGAATCAACCCCTCACCGGACAAAATATTTTTCACATCATGCAACGTGATATTTAAAAAAAACTTAATTGCATTATTCGTCCTACTTGCGAATCACATCATCCAACGTGATATTTTGAATCACTAATTGCATAATTTCGGCCCAATTGCGGATCACATCACCGGACGTCATATTTTTTTACACTTAATTGCATTATTCAGAATAATTGCGGAAAATAAAAAAAAATCATATGAGTAATTTAATATATATTACTTAAGTAGTGTAAAGTTGTAAGAAAGTACATAATACGTAATGGAGAATTTGGAGTTATAGTTTAAGTAAGCAGTGTTGTAGTTAAGAGAAACAGAAAATTTTACAGTATTTAAATTTTTTTATAGTGATTAATATTTGCCAAGATCACTGTAAGCTGTGACATATTCAAATTTCCATTGAGGACTTAAAACACTCTAATAATAAAAATATTATATGAAATATTTTTAAATCATTATTTTTTTTATATGGGCGCTTAGATTTCAACAAATAAAATGAGATTATAATCTAAAATCGTCATATGCAACTGTTGAGACCCATGAAAAAACGGTATACCAAAAAAAGTCATACTTTGACGGCCCACCCTAATATACACCCCTCCGATTGTCTTAATACTTTGTCAAGTGAAGGCTAAATCCGAATACGTAGTACAGTCAGCAGCACTAGTCAGTGGCGTAGTTAAGTAATGTCCCGCTCCCGGGGCGAATTATGGGCTCACTCGGGCCGGCCCGGGATGGCGAGGGTCGTTACTAAAGATTGATATCTGAGAAAACTTGGGCGAATTAGTCTATGTGGCGACCGACGTACATAATATAAGCCCCGATGCCACACCGACCACTAATAAACATACATCACAGATGCTGTAAGCGTAAGAGCCAACTGTATCTTTATTTTCATTGTGGTTGAGATGTTTCATGCGGTTAAAGATTGATTAAAGGCATCTCGAGACTTTTTTAATAAACTAACAAACAGATCAGCGGACGAAAGAAGTGTATTCTCTTTAAAAACTGTGATTTTATAAGTTGTGTATGTCATTTGATAGAAAAAAAGATTATACGCCCATTATCATAAAGAAGCCGGGGACGCCCGGGGAAGACATGGCACGATCAAGTGAATCAAATACTTGAGTCGGGCCATGTCGTCGGAATAACAGAAGAGAATGTATGAGGCGTTGTATGAATGTGAATGAAGCAAGAAGTGTATGCCAAGATCGAGTTGTTTGGCGGTCCGTCCTAACTGCCTACCCCTGCGGGGAAATGGCGTGATGGTTAATTAGTTAGTTAGTTATATGTTAAACCATATTTTTAAAACGTTTAACAGTAAGGTAAAATAGAAAACTATAGCAATATTACAGTACAAATCATTAACGCTACATTATCCACGCTACAATAATTAATTGTAGGATTCACCATTTTATAAATGGATTCAGTAAATACATCAACAATACCTAGAAAAATAGTGCTTACTTAATTAGCGGAATAGCTGCAGAGGGCTGATCCTTTTAAGGATTTGTATTTTATTCGCGCGTTTTTTTTGTGTGGGGATGCCAAAATAAGATTCCATGAGACTTACGATATATTTATATGAGAGAGAATTTTAATCTAATTAGAAAACTCTCACCCACTTATTAATTAATTAATTAATTATCATACTATACATAAATTATCTGGTATACACAATTGTTTTTCTATACTATTTTTGATATCTCTTTATACTTAATTATTAAGTATTATACTATGTTTTTTTTCTAAATAGGTGTATTATATTGCCATCCCATGTCAATACTAGCTTTTTTCCTTCTATTTTAGTATAATTTGTATTTTAAATTTAAAAAAAATATTATTATGTGTGTGTAAAAGATGCGTAATAAACATTATGGCGTTATAATTAATAAAATAATCTTTGTTTAAACCACTGTTTTTAATTTATAAATATCTACATGTTTCAGAAGCAAAGCTCCCCTCATCGGGATACAGTATATTGCTTATCCTAATAAGGGAGCTTTGCTTCTGAAACGCGTAGATATTTATATAATAAAAACAATGGTTTAAACAAAGTAATTCTTTTATTTACATTTTTTAAATATTATTAATATTTTAGGCTAAACAGATGGCTTTATTTCGAAATGTTTTAGTATTTTTTTTTAAGTGGTACAATTCGGAACAAGCGATTCTATAAACAAAATAGTAGAACTAAATAATGGTGTCAAGAATAAAATGATTTAATAATAAATTTTCAATAGTGGTATAAAGAAAACATTTCCTATTAAATTATTAAAGTCAAAGTTAAATATGAAATCAGCACAACTATTTAATACGCAAAAAGGCGAAGAAAAATAAATATAAATTCTAGATAGTATTGGTAATATTAAAGATTCGTTTGATTAGATCCGCAATTAAATTAATGATAATCTGACTAAAATGAGGTTGAAGTATTAATTTGAAACGGTTCAAGGCTTAAGCTGTCTTTGATTGCAGGAAGTAGAGTTGGGGAAGTCGGAGATAGCTGCAAGAGAAACCAATGTAAATGGCTAAACAATTTCCAGCAGTAAAACATCGTTTCCTTCGCGACTCAAAGACTGCAAACCAGACCGGCCACTAATCGCGGTCAGAGAGCAATTGGCTCTATCGGAACGCCACGCTGTGTCGCCGATAGAAAATCGTCTGTGCAATATCCACACTATATATTAGTATGTTCAATGTCCGTGGTAATGCAGCACTGGGAGAACCAAAAAGATAAAACCTTGGCGTGGCAATCCTAGCTCCTATCATAAACACAAACAAAAACATTTAAAAAAATCTTCTACAGGGTATAACGGAACATACCCGACACACTCCAGTCAGCGATTTTTGATATTATTTGAAGGAAAAAGTGTAGGCGTAGACGACTTGTCTTATTTTTTGACAGTTAAATGAATATTTCAAGCTCACGATGCAAATACGGTTGGTAGATTAGCAAAGTTACGTTGGAATATAAGAGTGTCCGCCTGTTGGGAGATATGAATTACTTTCTGCCAGTGATTTTGAGAAACGTGAAACAAAGAAACCAATGTAACACAGTACAAATGGATAAGTTCCTTTCATAACGGCCTGCAGGACCAACTTGCCAGTGGTCAGTGGTCATCCCGGTGGGGATGCCAATCCTGTCAAATAAAATCATTTCGGATATTGACATATTTAGCAACAACCGGTCGGTGGTGGCTGAGTTGGCATCGCGTTTGGGTTTCACCCAGGCGTCGTGAGTTCAATTCCTCGGCTGGATTAGTCCTCCATTACGACACAAGCAACATCTTCCGCTTACTGTAGTGGTAGTAGGAGATTTTCAAATATTGTCAGGTTATTCGTAACCAGGGAATATTTGTCTTTCTTTAAAAAAAAATGCAGCTGAATTTAAAGGGTAAACTTCGTTGTTGCTAGTATAGCACCCGTTTTATCACTTATGTTTCTATTTTGTATGTACTCGTATATATACATATACTAGCACAGACTCGTGAAAATTAACGGGATATAAAAAAAAAATACATATTAAAAATATATATTGCCACGGCCGAGAATCGAACGCTCACGGCATGTTTTCTTCTAGATTTTAGAATTTTTATTCATTTATTGGTCTCTAATTTTCATCTATTAATACTTTAAAATAATTACAAAGACTTACTTAAAAAATTAAAAAACTCACAAAAAAACACGGCCTCAATTATAACCCATACATAAAACCGTGTACAATGTGACCTTAGAACGGGGTACCCCAGTAAGGTCACATTTTTTGCGACTTTTGAAAAACATTATGAAAAATAAATAAAATAGAACCCCGATCAACTGCTTGGGAGGCAACTGTGCTGACCATTATACTCGTATATTGTAAGAAGGACGGGATAAATTCATTAGGTATTTGTACTGAAAATTAGAATGCCGTACATGAATCTCTTTCCTGACAACCACATCCTCGCGGGAGGTTCGTCTCTAAGTCCTGTGCATACAATTCCGTCCGTCTTATAGTACAGAGAGGAAGTTGTAAGTTGGTTCCCATGGAATTACATTGATATTAGGAGGACTTCGCCCGAGACTTAAGAGTGGTACCACTTTGGCATTTCGGAGAGAGGCCGACTGATGTAGGACACTTTGGAAGGGATTAGGTTTATGGTAAGAAACACCAACTATTAACTGCTTGAGATAACATATGAAGGCATTAGGGGGTCGAAGTTATCTACCAAGTTACAATACTAGCCTTGTTTTGTAAAGTGCCTTTCGAAATATCATTTCAGAGAGCTTTACGAAATTACAAAATACTTTAATCAAAAGGATCTTAAATATACTACAGTACAAAGAAAGGTTCAGATTTGTGATAATTAATATCACGAATAAAATCTATCATATAAAGAAGATTGTCACGTGCGGGACTTGTGTGTTTGCTTTGTATAAAAATCTACAGTTTTATTCCGAGCCTGACGAAATTTTACAAATTTGACCTTCGAAACAAGAGGAAGGTCACTGTCTACATGAGATTTCGAAAACCACCCCATCCCCCTTTCCTACGCCTTAAATCAAAATGTTGGATCTTAATGAAATTTTGCCAACTTGATAAAAGGAAAATTACTGGGTAGGGGTAGGGTTAATACATCATCAAAATTTTATTACAAACCGTACATAACCCCGGGTAACGCCAGGTACTTCGGCTAGTAACTAATAGAAATAATAGCATTGCATATTTCAAAGAAGAGAATGAAGAGAAGGCCAAATGTTTACACATGGATAGATATTTATGCAATAATATTGTTTATTAAATATTCTTATAGTAATATTAAATGGTCAATTTTTCTATAGCGCCGGTTGGTAGCTAATATCACCTGAAGGGCACTTTATATTTTCTTCTTAAAGTTTGTACCCCCTTTTAAATACGTATGTTTTTAAACTTTTCTTAATGGTATCGAAATTGCTTTCTGACCTCAACCAAAAGGAAGGTCATTCCAAGAGTGTGGACCCAGCACATTGAAATTTCTGTCCCCAAATTTAGCAGCATTCTTACGAGAGGGTTCAACCAGTCTGTTCGACGCATCATTCTTGCGATAGTTATTATGATAAACACAGATGACAGGAAAAAAATAAATAAAACATATGCCGTTCACACAGCCACATCACCGAATATGTTATAGGCCCTAAGGTAAATCATTTTCCTCAGAATCTTCGGTGTGGAGTTAACGTAAAAATATTAAGGTTATAATTATACCTATCATTAAGATACCTGTTTACGATATAATAATATTAAAGAAATAGGCATTAAGTACATTTTATAAAGAATTTGTTCTTATGGGTCTCACTTTAGTAGAAAAGGAACAGAATTTGAGCACAATTTTTATTAATTATTATTTGAAAAAACACACCAAATTCTATTGAAAGAAGAGAATAATATGCACAACGTCAATAATAATATGTGTAATATATATAAAGTCCATAACAACATGTGTAATATATATAACTTCCATAATAGTATGTGTAATATATATAACGTCCATAATAATATGTGTAATATATATAACGTTCATAATGATATGTGTAATATATATAACGTCCATAATAATATGTGTAATATATATATAAGTCCATAATGATATGTGTAACATATATAACGTCCATAATAATATGTGTAATATATATAACGTCCATAATAATACGTGTAATATATATAACGTCCATAATAATATGTGTAATATATATAACATCCATAATAATACGTGTAATATATATAACATCCATAATAATACGTGTAATATATATAACGTCCATAATAATATGTGTAATATATATAACGTCCATAATAATATGTGTAATATATATATAAGTCCATAATGATATGTGTAACATATATAACGTCCATAATAATATGTGTAATATATATAACTTCCATAATAATATGTGTAATATATATATATATAAGCCCATAATGATATGTGTAATATATATAACGTCCATAATAATATGTGTAATATATATAACTTCCGTAAAATATGTGTTAGTTAACGTCCATGATAATATGTGTTATTTAACGTCCATAATAATATGTGTTATTTGACGTCCATAATAATATGTGTTATTTAACGTCTATAATAATGTATTATTTTTAATTAAAATATCATAAATCGAAATTATGAAATAAATATGAAGGTGCCAGGTTGGGTACGCAAATACAGTTTGGAACATTGTGAAACAATGAAACGAAAGATGGAAAACAAGAGCTAAGTAATGAGAATACAATTTTTATTATTTATTAATAAAGTTATTCGTATAAGTGAGGTTGTATGCTAAATTATTCATTTTTATGAAAATGAATTATATTTAAAGAGCTAATAACGACAATAAAAACAGTTTTCAATATCTCCAAAAATAACGAAGTTACGAGCTTTCAAATTGAAATGCCGCAAATATCAACATTTTTAAGGCTACCTTCAGAGCTATTTGGTAATTTCTGAAAATTCTAAGTTCGGTCCTCAGAATTCTATAAATGTAATCTAATGATAATTTGTAATAAAGTATAACAGTATATTTCATTAAACTGGTATGACGGCCTTGGCGTACAATTTATTGTAATGCATTGGCAAAAAATAAGGTTTAGTCTTTGATAGTGATTTTTTATTAAGGCGATGCAATGGCAAGTAATAAAAAATCACGTGTTTTTGATTTGAAAATTGGATGGCCTAGAAACATCATATATAATTGAATTAAATACTGCAAGGCGAACACACCTTGGCCTTTTGTTTAACAGGGCATTTTTTGGTGAGTTTATAAACCTAGAAAAAAAATAAAGCATCATCAGACGTAAAAAAACATGTTTAAAGTGCAAAATTTCCTACTTACGAACTCTTTTTCGGATATTGTCGTATTGTTCATTGTGACAAATTAAGTTTTTTAGAATATAAAAGAAAAACGTTTTAATAATTATGACTGAGCTTTACAAACTATAATTCGGTGACATTTTTTTTGCGTAAATCGAAACATGCGGCCGGTGTTAAGCGGTAATTTCAACCTCGTCGACACCTGCATAAGGAGTGCGTGATTTCATTCGGATTTGATTTCAAGTGAATCGCCTTATTAACAGCAGTTAAGTTAAAATCATTAAAGCAAGCGTTATTATATTATTGTGTTTGAGGGACATAAAATGAATTGATTGTTTTAAAAATGAGTTAAATTGTATTTTAATTTATTTTTTAAATCGGTGTGTTTTTCACCATTTGTATGAAAATTCCCGCAGTATTCCCTAAAAATAAATTAGCGGGAATTTACATATCGCTAAAATGTGTGTTTTAGGAAAGAGAAAAGGTAAATAAGCATCCTTTTTTGTAGCGGCGATGAGTGCCGATGACACGGCCAGACATTTTAATTAAAACGACCGAAAGAGGGAAATTCCCGGAGATGTAAGCAGTCTGGAAAAGGGGAACACCGATACACGATGAAATATTTCGAAAAAAATTTACAACCTCCATAAATGAAGACGCAAATAATTCAAATGAATATTATCAAATCCCCCGAAGGAATTAAATTGGCATAATTTACAAAAAAGTCATTAACGTACAAATTGTTCGCGATGCTCTCTCAATAGGAATTAATTCATAGGGGCCTTCCACATGACTGGCTTGCCCGATACTAAAAAAATCCACCGTATCCAAAGGTTCGACCATCCGGTCGCCCTTTCAGTCGAACGAATCGCATGGCCGAACCTTTCGACGCGATCTTTTAGTATCGGGCAAACAAGTCGTGTGGAAGGATCATTAGGCGCGGCTCTACATTAAAGCGTTTGGGCCAGATTCCTGAAAGTAAAAATAAAAATAAAAGTATGAATTTCATGTCCACTAAAACGTTACGGAAAAATTAAAATTTCTCCCCACAGCGAAAATTTGAATGGCGATATTTTCGTGAAAATAAACATTTTTCGGATTAAATATTTCTATTTGAGAAACAAATTCCGACGTTTCAGACGCTAAATCCCCGAAAACCTATTTAAAAGTGCCTTAATTCTCCTCGGTCACGTAGCGAATGGACGTGAATGCAAAGCCCGACACTCGGACTCGTGCCTGGCCGGGTTTGAATGGGGTTTGGACGAGGTTTGAAGCGGGCTTGGAGCGGGTTCGGATAGAAATCCTAGACTGTTGCGCGGATTGCATGGAGAAAGTTGGACTATCGGCTATCGGAGAAGAGGAGGCCATGAATAATGTAGACCAGCTCCGGCGGACGGAACGACACATGTAAATAAATATGAATACCATTTCAGCCGAAATCCCCGCTCCCTGTTTGCCGTGGGCGTATGCCACTGGCTACGCTTTAAGTGGACAGAGTTTATTCTTCTTCACATGGCGCTTATTTTGAAAAAAATCACTGTTATTGTATTTATTTGTTTTTTAAATTATCATATTCGCTATGTAAATAAAAATATAAAAGCAAAACATTTAAAAAAAAAGTTTTTTCGGGTCGATATTTTAAATTATGCACGGCAAATTTGTGTTCCAACGTAAATTGGTCGTTTTTAATTTAATTTAAATTCCACCATAATGCTTATTTTCGCATTTATTTTATTTTTTTATTTTACATCTTATTATATTTTCAAAGTAAACGGGATATTTTTTTTTTAAATCACCGTTACTCCCCAAATAATTGTTAAAGATGCCTCTAAAATCGCGAAAAATCAATTCCTTTAATGGCCTATATTTCATAAGGTAAAACAAAATAAATAAAATACTTCTCATACTTACTAGATATTTACTAAACCTTTAATATATATATATCATTAGCTTTAGGTGAGTATTTTGGCCTCAAATCCAAAATTAAGTTTTGTACGAAATAAGCCGCACAGCCGTTCCTCTTAATAAACGCGAGCTAGTTCAAGAAGTTGAAAATGAAAAATCAAACAGCTTGCAAACAAATAACATAAACACAACAAGCTGATTTTATGGTTCATTCCATGATTTAATCACTACAAAACTAAACTATAAAATCATATTTATGTCATGCTATACGGTAAATTTTCATGCGCCACATTTTTTAAAATTTAATTATTTTTTTTACTAACTAACCATCACGCCGTTTCCCCTCAGAGGTAGGCAGAGAGGACGGACCGCCAAACAACTCGATCTTAGCATACACTTCTTGCTTCATTCAAATTCATACATCGTCTCATACATTCTCTTCTATTATTCCGACTTCTTACATGGCCCGACTCAAGTATTTGATTCACTTGATAGTGCCATGTCTTCCTCGGGCGTCCCCTGCTTCTTCTTCCATTCACAGTCGCGTCACATATTCTCCTTACACTCCTTTCTTGGTTCATTCGCTCCACATGACCAAACCATCTAAGCGTCCCTTTCTTAATCTTGCTCATGACGCTTACATCAGCCTCGCATTCTTTACGAATCTCAATATTTTTCATACAATCATATGTACGGAATTCGGTTTACTTTCATCCTTCCTCTGCCAATTCCATGCCTCACTGCAATACCTTTTTTTAATTATTGAATTAATATTAGCCACTCATCTCAGTAGGACAGTCCTGTGTTGAGATGAACGGCTATACAATTTAGTTAAAAGATATATAAAACATTGTAATTACATATACATGTCATGTTTATTACAACTCATCGCCATGTATTCTCTTTTTTCCATTATGTAAACCACCAACCCTGTAAAATTATCATGTAAACATTTTTCAAGCATTATTTTCGTGTAACACTTTCAGGAAACATTACTGTGTAAACATATAAACGAAAAATTTACACTCCGCTTCTCTGCACAAGCATTGCTTAAAATAGAAAGATTGTAAATTGAATTAAAATGTATCCAAATTCAATAATAAATAAAAATCAAACTTATTTCATACTAAAGAAAATTTGACACATATTTATAAATACACAAGAATCTATGCTTTATTATGCTCCGGGTAAATATATCTGCCTCCACCGTACACGCTTTACCTATTCTCTTTCTTCGTGTTACTTGCTACTCCAACCCTTATCAAGTGAACACTAAATCGTACTGTATTTAATATGTGGTTATTTGAACCTTTTCTTTGTGTTTCCGAAACAAATCGAGAATTTAAATACATTTAGTTATAAAAAATGTGTTTATTAAAATTAATGACACTCAAAACTTATTAAAACAAATTAGCGTAAATTCCCTTTTTGTATTGCGGTTATAAACTCTGCCTTTTTGAGCGAAAACAATTAGAAAATCCGAACCGAACCAAAGTAAGAAACATGCTCAAAACAGTTAGCAAAGATCGAGGCCGTTTGGGTGGCTGCTAAATAGGCCATTGTAACGAAATGTGGCATCGGCTGGTGGTCGAAAAGTGTCAACTCGGTCAAGCCCAGACAGCGCGGTGGCGATTATCTGCCACTCTGGGCACTAATAGGTTTCAGGTCACCGCACAGTGCCGCCGTGTAGAGCCACCGCACTGTGACACAAGCCTAAATACAAGCTTCTTGCGGTGATACGTAAACATCGCGATCGCTGACATGCAGCAATAAAGTAAAGTCGGCAAAACATTACAAGTATCTAAACACACACTTTAAACCACAATATGATGACATGCATATAACGATACGGCAAGCATAAGCTACGAGGGGGGCAGCTTACATAACTAATATACTCGTACATGTATATAGAATAATTTAGCCAAGTAAGTAAGTGTGAAAGATACTCCCAGTATCGCCCTGGTGAAAGACCACCATTCAGAATTGAAACATTGCTTTAGCCGTGTTTGTTGACGACATCTGAATAGTAAGGTACTTTCCCCACCTTTTTCCCAATCTTCTTCCCCTTTCACTCCCTTCAACCTCACAACATACCCCAATCGGACATGTAATAGTTCCATTGGCTCCAGATGATTGGGACTCTTGTTTGGTATTCACATAAAAAAAGTTTAAAATATTGTCAATTAAAATACATATTATTGCTAATAAGAATTTTCCTCCCCATTACCTCGCTCTCCTCTAGAGTTCCGTCTCTTTTTTTTATTTTGTCTTCCTATTATATGTTCAATTCATTGTTATTTGATACTGATACTGATCTGATGAAGCTAAGTAATATACGAAACCGGGAAGCTACGAATTTGTGTTTATTATACAAAATGATTGTTATATTACATATAATATAATGTCAAACCACAAAGTGACCGCTTTCCATGAAAGCTATAAAAACACAGTCAACAAAGTAAAACTCAATCTGCACTTCTCAGGCTGGTGGAAAACAATTCATTCCCGAAACTGGCTTCTGTGAAGCGTGTAGGTATAAGAATAACCTGAAGATATGAATGTCACCGATAAAAAAAAAAACCCGAAGAAAAATATATTTTCTCCGCCAATATTCTGTCATGTAATATACGGAACTGTTGTTCTAGCCGAAAGATATACGGAACTAGGAACATTGGTTAGTATTAAATCTTGTACCTTCATAAATAATCATGGGATTTCCATGCGGGGCCGCTCTCCGGTCCTTGTTTTAGGAAATATTCACGGAATATGGAAATGTATCGAGAATATCGTATGCCCACTCACAAGCTCCCCGGGCTTGGTATCGTATGCGACATCGCATGAACTACGATCATATTATATATTTTCCCTTATCTCAAAAGCTTTACAATAAATTCAGAATGTATTCCTTGCTCGCGACTTCCACATTTTTTGAATATGAAAAATCAAAAAGATAACCAAAAAAACACATAAAAGCGTGTTTTTCTTTATTTCAATAAAGACAATAAAAATACGTATTTTGTAACAGAGCTGTTTTTTGCGCGAAATCGCCTCATAATAAATTCTTAGATCAGCAACGTAATCAGCTATTGGTAGTTTGAAGAAACCAAAGCGCACTAAATTAAGATATCGCACTTTAGAATATAGGTATTGCCGTATGAACTTAGTCTGATAAGACACGACAAAATTCAAAGCGAAACACGTCTTCTCATAGTCATTACCATAAATAATAGATAATAGAGTTGAAAACCCTGTTTCAAAGATAAACCATAAGTGTCTTAATTTTTTTCCACTATTGTGATCCACAAATTTCATTTTGCCAGTATATACATACCAACAGTCTAACCTTTTCATCTGTAAATGGTAATGATCGTTTATTTGAATAATTTTGTTTTTCGTACAGACCTCGTTTAATCTAATTAGAGAATAGCTAAATACCCACGTTAAAGGTAATTTAAACTATAGCATTAAGTTATTTCTAGCTCTATCTTCCTTAGCTCCTGAGGAGATATTTCAAGAAAAGATGTCCCTATAAATACTAGAATTTATAGAGTTAATTTTAAAGTGTTTAACAATGAAAATTTATAACGTGTATGATATTTGACGAATTATGTATATCGTCGGTTAAGGGTGACAAGTGGCTAAATAAAAATTCCGAGAAAAATACAAATTCAGTTTTTCTGTACGTAATTTAGGACTTTTTGTCGCATTTTTACTCGTATATTTGATTTATCTATTTATACACAAAATATTAAATTTTAATATGACACCTTTATTTTATTTATGATTATAAAATATACTTTTTAATCATCGAAACCAGGGAGTCATGGTCTATCCGGAACCTATCCTATGGTCCATGGTCTCTCCAGGAACATAGACCTTGAAGTCCTGGGTTCAAGTTTTTGCTGTTACCGTTATTAAGTATACCGTTTTGTAGTACAATTATAAAAAACAATCGCAGAAAACCAAATGATCTTTTCGCCATTTTTCCAATGATAAAGCACATTGTAAAGAACACTGGGTTATTAAAAATTCAATTTGACAAAAACGTCAGTTAGCCACGTATCACTCTTAACCAACGATATGGTTGATATTATTTAATGATTGGGTGTAAAGATAAAACACCAAGGTTCCGAATGCTAACATTGACAAGCTAAGATCCCCGGAGCACATAAAGCAGGAGGAGCGTAAAGGTCAGTTACCTGGTCCCGCCTAATGATTCCGTGAAGCCGGCTTGCTCGCTCGCTAGTCGGTCGGAAGTGCTAATCCGCGGCAATCTCCGAATGAAGCAGATCGTTAGTCCGCCGGGACGGGCGACAGGAAAGCCCTTCTGACATTTAATCCTTCACTTCTGCCGAGCAAAATCCGCCGGCCTGTGATAGTCTGCCGTCCGCGAGGATTTCTCCCCCACCCCGTGCTTTAATCCTTTGATCACGGAAAATTCCCAAACTATACTGCTGCCGGGAAAATAAAATGATTACGTGTCAAAATAATGTGAGTGCTTACGTGATCAATGTGAAGGGTTGCTTTGAAGAACGAGGATTTCTATCGCTTTTTATAGATACACGTACAAGATTAAATTTTATCAACATATATATATATATATTTTTTTTTTTAAATCATCCAAGCATAATCACATATACCCACACAGATTTTTACGTTCATACTGCGAGACTCCAAGAGTTGGATTTTTTAAAATTAATAATAATCAATTAAGATAAGTCAGCTTTTATATTTTCAAGGGCAAACGTAATAATTTAAATAATATTTTGCCACCGTATTGTTATAATGGGAAAACATTTTGAGTCACTCATACTCCTTTAACGGGGAAGAGTCGCTATTCTACGAATGCTGTAAAACAAAATAGGCGTATGAAGAAGTAAAGATTTAGAGTTTTATAGTCATCAGAACCCAAGCCTACTGTACAGTCCCTACACAATGCAGCCAATAGTTATGCAGAAAAGGGTTAGGGTTAACGATTGAACATCATCTGATTTCGTATGAGATTCTACAAATAACACATAATATCAAATGTTGATGAATGCCTCATGAAGGAATGTTAATGATCGCTTAATCAGAGCAGCATATGTATTGGAGAAACACGACGGGTCTATAATGCAGATATAAAAAAACTGTGGTAATTTCAAATAAAATTCGAGATTTGTCCACACTCCAAGAGCTGGGTTCCGTCCATTGCCATCGCTTTGAAGGCTTACGCAATTATTCGGTTACGTTGGGTTTGCTTCCACATCCCACAGTAAACATAAATATCTGAAACGAAATGCCAATTTGTTACAAGTACGACAAGAAGGTGCCCGCATCAAGTATGGATCATTTGTTTCAAATCTAGAACCTTTTTAATGTATGCACATTTTTTGCTCGAAACATTGTCAGCCCTAAAAGGGCCTTTTGCAAATGGTTTTCACTTATTCACTGAGTGAAAGACACGGGTCGCTCGGCGAGCATAAAAAATGCAAACGTAATGACGTCATTCCCCACTCCCCTTCAGCAGTAAGAGTGTTGCATGTGCAGTGGAAATGCACGGGGCGGCGGGGTATGGGGTGAGTGAATGGGTGAGCGCTGATGACGAGGGTGGGAAAAGGTGAGACCCGGTAAATATACCAACGCAGGTTTATTTATCACCTTGTGCAATTGGTGAGTGAAAAAGTCATTTAATAAAAGGTGTTCCTGAAACGGATTCGACGAAGTATTCACGTGGGTGTGATTAGTTTATACGGTGTATGGATGGCGACTGAAAAGGCACAACGAAAATATTTTTAATTAGTAATTGGACAAAACATTCCGGTGTAATAGGTTATCTAAGTATATACATATATATGTATATATATTTTATTACGGTGGTTAAAAATCTTAATTCATAAAAACAAGTCAATCAAGAATTCACGTTAACGTACGTCTTAAGGAATTTTTGCGGACTTAAAAATCAAAAGATTTTATGGAAGAATTTCTTGGACCAATTCGATAAAGAATTTACCATTAACGGTCAGAACCCAAAAATATACACTTTGGGGTCTGCTAACGTAAGAAATACTATGAATGAAGTATCCATAAATTCCATAAGGGTAGTCAGGAAAATGTATAAGGTTTCATCGATAGACAAAAAACCTCAAACTGTATTTTTTAAAACATTGACATTTTGGTATGTGTTTCATAGTATTTAAAAGATTATATTTTCATGATGTTTTTACTACCGGTGTTTACATATAAATCATTTGTAGTATTATCGCTTGAATTAGCAAACTACAAAGTGATGTTTAAGGTCATCTTTGAGTGCTGGTCCCTAATGAAATAAGTTCTCAGAGTTTGGTGACTATAAAAAAAACTTCGAATAGTAAAATTTATTGAATCCAATTCGATAAAACACCCACGGCAATGAAATCAGCCATCAAGGCAAATGTATTGATGACTGAAAACACATCGAATGGGAGGATCTCTTGAAACCAATTCGACAAAATATTCACGCAAACGAAAAATGTAAAAGTCATCAAATAAGTGATTTTCATGGAACGATCTCAGTAGAGGTATAAGAAAATAGTTTTTGCAGTAAATTAATGAACAGATGACATTAAGTAACGCAACGTTTTGTATAATGTAGGTAAAGTACTTACTAACTTCACAAAAGACGTAAATGAAAATATTTGCTCCAGTATAATTTGGTAATAACGCAGAGTGATTTTCGGAACATAATACAAACCTAAACGAATCCACAATTTAGAGTTTTTTTCCGGTAATTTAGAGTCACGTCACGTTCCGTTTGCCATTTCGCCGAGCAGTTCAAAAAAGTCCATGATTGACTAGAAACTAGAGTCGGGAGAGCGAGGAAGGTACTTTAAGCCCTTGGCTATAAAATTTTGAAATTGATACAATTTCAGATATGTCTATCTCTACCTTCGCATTGGCAGATTCTGAAAATTTTGCTATAAATGCGGGTCTCGTAAAAACTGGGTTAGCGAGCTTCGTGGCAGAGTGGGAAGAGCTACGGCTATTGGCCCAAAGTTCACAGGTTCAACACCCAGATAAATATACAAAAAATCAATTATTTGTACTTGGTTCCAAAGCAGTTGATGATACTCTAAGAATGTCATTGATGAGGGATCACCATTTGGAATAGAAACGTTACTATTATCATGTGAATAGGTCTAAAGGTTATTGCTGAATTTGTTGGACATTTTAAATATTTTGTTGTTGCATTTTTATGGATCCACATTTGCTTCGAAAGAATACAATTCAAGATTTGCTTAACAACAAGTACTCCAGGGAAAGGTACCAGCCTATATATCTGAACTATGTGTCCGACAAGATCCAGGTGATAGACAGCTTTCTCTGAGGTCAGCAGGTTTGAATGCTGGCGACCGATTAATTGAACCCTCTCGGTCAAATAAACCCGTATACTATGATTGCGCTTTTCGTATATCCGGCCCGGTCATCTAGAATAAGCTTACCCCAAATATTGCTAACATCCAGAATTTAGCAGAGTTCAAACGGGTCTTAAAAACAAAATTATTCAAAAAATTCTATCCGATATAAAACACAAATTCATGAACGAAGAAACAGAATTTCAGAACATTTTTCCTTTTGATCCTCCATAGCTTATTTAGTTGCGGTTTTCTTCTCCTTGTTATTTAATTCCCTTAGTATCCAGTGGAAAACCATGTATATAATGTCATATAATATTCTCTTGATCTGTTGTTATTTGTACCTACTTGATATTTGATTATTTACACCTGTAGCTTATAAATTGTTATATTATAATATCTAAAATGTTCATCTAAGTGAGTCTGCTACTCATGAATATTTTAAATTATGTTTTAATTTGTATGCATGAAATATATATATGTTATTTTCTAATTATATTAGATTAGGTTATTTTGTATAGATTTTCTTGCTCTTTTGATATTTGTACTTTACATTTGATTTTTTATACCCCTAGTTTATTCTAAATTGTTATATAGTATATAGTATTCAAAATTTTGCATGTAAGTAAATCTGCTGCTCATGAATATTTTATATCATATTTTGAATTTGCATACATAATAACAGATATATGTAGTATATCTGTTATTTTACAATTATATGAGGTTGGGTTAGTTAGTATAAAGCGCACTTGAGGTGAACCTTCACAAAACTGCGCTATATAAATTTACTCTTATTATTCTTATTATACTATTGATGTACCTACTATAATGTGTTTTGCACCTGTGTCACTATTATGGGTTAAATTTTAAAATAAAATATTTAAAAGTCTCTATATGTATACAATATAATAAATAAATAATGCAAGAGTCCCAACTCTCCGAAGTCAGTGGGAGTATGGCATCCCCAATTATTTGGGGTATATTATGAGGCAGAGGGGAATGAGGAGGGGAAGTTAAATGTGGGAATGTACCTGGTATTCAGATCTGGCCACTAAACGAAGCATTTGTCATTTCAAGCTCCGATACTGAATGGTGGTCTTTCACCAGGGCGATACTGAGAGCATCTATCAGTCTGAAACATGCCGCAAGTGTAACATACTCGTAGATATATAATTTTAATTTTTCGAAGAAGAATTATTCTTATAGGTTTATACTTTGTGATGTCATTATGTATTTTAATTAAAACAAAATAACTTTGTATACATCACTCTTTATTGATATACAATACAACATGTTTCGTGAACTTCTTCAGGCATCAATGTAAATAAATAAAATGTAATAAATAAAGAGTGGTGTATACAAAGTTATTTTGTTTTTAATAAAATGTATAATTTTAAATAAATTGTCAACTTGTGCGCTTTCTCTTCTCTTGTTGTGTTCATGGATTTCTTTCCAGCTTACAAAAATCTACCGACTCCAGGCAGTGGGACAACGCTGAAAGACAAATAATAAATAAATAAACAGTTACTATGTTGACATTCTTCACAAGAATAACATTTTTAACGAGCAATTAATATTTTTTTACAAAATCTACTTTGCGCAATCCGCATGTTGATAAAATAATTATTTGAAGTTTTTTTTTATTGCAAGTGCATGAGGTACCTACCTGTAACAATGGTGCATTGTATTGCGCACAGTGCACTTATAACTGAACAACTCGTACATCGTAATGGGAAATTTCCAGGTCCTCCCACGAAGCATTTTTTTTACGCAATTATCCGCCGCATTCTTGATGATTCTGTCAATTAATTATGAACGTTGTTGAAATGAAGGTCAAATAATACAATGAGGACTCGGGCGCGGGTCTCAAAGGTCCTCCACACTAGCAACCAGACATTTGTAAAAGAATTACGGAATATAAGATCCAAGCTAAATATAGGAAAAACATATAAAATTAGTTCTGTAGCAGAAGCATGAATGTTTAAATTTCTAATTTAGATTTGCTCAATTCCTCATCGCGAATATTTTAATATTTTCCGTCTCTGCCTCGGAAAGCGCTCTGAATTAAAATGTTCATTATAAATAAGTAGAGATGTGAAAATTTCGCGTTTTTCGCATTTTAATGACGAAAAACGCGAATTTTGTCATTTTCACTAGCATTACGTCAAATCCGCCATTTTCAGGTAAATAACGCGAATTTTCGTATTTTTCAATCTATATTCTTGTAATATAAAATAAAAAAGTAATATTATACGTTCCAAATATATTTTTTGTCCATAGTTTCGACAAGCTAAAAACACCTTTTACACGTATTGGAAACTAGACAATAAAAAAAACTTTAATGAATGATTTTTCGGCTGCTGAAAATATGCATACCATTGAATTAATATAATTTATTCCTGTATTGTTTTTTATGGTATTTATTAGCGTATTTTATCGTTTTTACTGGAATTTATTGTTTTTACAGTTGTTTTATTACTACTTTATTTTTTTGTTGGAGGGTGACGAGTATTTATTTTTTGAAGTATTTTTATTATTTATTCTCAATTATTAACATATATGTATATAACTAGCTGAAGTATCCGACGTTGCCCGGGGTCATGAATGGTTTGGAGTAAAGTTTTGAGATTGTGATGTGCCCCTACCCCTATCCAGTAATTTTCCGCTTATTTTGAACATCAAGTGTGCAAAATCTATCAAGAAGTACCCAAATTTTGCTTTAAGCAGTGGGAAAAGGGGATGGGGGTGGTTTTCAGAAATCTCGTCGAAATCTCGTTAGGAAGGTCAAGTATGCAAAATTTGATCGAGCTTGGAATAAAACCAAACAAACACCGCACGGGATACGCTTCTTTATTTACAAATGTATCGCGTAAATTTGTTTTTGTCTATAAATAAATTAATTAAAAAATATACTTAGTATTCACCACTTTATAAATATACATTGATAGTTCTACATGTTTCCTTTATAATTTCTTCAAACGATTGGTATTCACTTTGTGGAGTCATTATTAATAAATGAATTTAAAAAATATACTTAGCATTCACCACTTTGTAAACATACATTGATATCTACATGTTTCGAAAGCGATGCTTTCATTAAAAAAAAAATTAAAATTTTGTCTGTATTGTTTTTTTTAATATATATCACACATAAAATAGTTATTAAACAGCATTTAGCCCTTTTAAGTTTTATGGGAAGTACAGCAAAGAATCAAGTTGACTTGCGACAAATAAAAGCAGCGCCTTGCAAGTCGCAGGTTCCGTAACGGCGCTCGTTGGGCGCGGAAATCTCCGAGGACGCACGACAAATGGAAAGCTTGACAGACCATAAAAGGCTGACATGACATAACGTCGCAAATGGAAACGTGACAGCTGCAGAGCTGGAAAAAAATGTGAATCGCGAAGAGATTCCTATTTCACAGGAGCCATACTGTATAATAAATTACCTCGCGGAAGGAGGCAGAGGTGGCGTGACGCGCATTTATTATTGCTAGGCGCATCTGGCGGATAGTTGATAAAACTCCACGACTCACATAGAGGCACAGGCGGGACCTCTCCCTCTTTTTCGTAAACGACACACGTAACAGAAAGAGACGTTGTAACGGAGCTCTCGGTGGTAGGATCAGTTTTATTTAAACTGATAAAACTCCCCGAAAGGCATACCGCTGATAGATCTGCTGTGACCTCTCCCTCTTTCTCATAAACGACGCGTGTAACAGAAATAGCGGTTGTAACGGTGCTCTCAGTGGCAGAACCATATTTCCAGTGGAAAAGCTCCCCGAAAGGCCCAATATGAAGCCGCGCCGGTGATAGATCCGTTGTAATCTCTCCCACTTTCCCAAAAACAATCGTGTAACAGGAGAGGTCACAAAGGAGCTCTCGGTAGCAAGGCAATTTTGTTTTAAACGAAACAAAAACTCCCTGAAAGACCGTAGTTCGGAGTCATAATATAAATTGCGTGCCATTGATAGATCCATTGTAATCTATCCCACCTTCTCGTAAATGACGCATGTGACAGATAGAAAGGTTGTAACGAAGCTATCAGTGGCAAAACCATATTTCTATGGTCATATATATGAATTTCCCCTGAACTCCCAAGTGTCACTTTTTTTTCTTTTTTTTTTATTCCAGAAAATAAATTACATTTTCACTTACTTAACTAGAAAGATTACCTAAATAGATACATTTTAGTTATTTTGTGTATATATACTTGTAACGTTTTATTAGTATATTATTTATTTCATATATTAAGAAACATATATAATACTCGTATAATTTTCTTATTATTAACATTTTTGTTTCCTCTTATAATTTTTGGTGGATGTTCTAGAATTAAAGTTGAATAGCTTTTTGGTTACTTTGTTTTGTATAACCTGTAATTCATTTATGTATGTTTCATATGCATTTTTACAGATTTCAATTAAATTATTAAACTAGGCTTGAATATAATCCATTGTTTTAATTATTTGGCAACAGATATGATAATCTGCTTAAGACACCAGGTGAGGGGGTGATTTAATTTTTAACTAGCTGATGTGTACCCGGCCTTGTTCGGGACGATTTATTTCATTTATTCTTGTTTGTTGCTTGGGTGCCATAATTGATTTGAAAGCGAAAGGAATGCCTTGTGACGACTATTACTAACTCTAAATAAAGAAACATTAATTAAATAAAAGTCCAATTCTTAAATTATTCCCAATAAACAAAGTACACACCCTTCCCGGTCAGCAGGTACCTGCTGATCTCCCACCCCTGGCCCTTCATTCGCCTGTTTTTATCAATCTATAACACATGTGTATCTAAGTTCATAGTTTAGTTGTATACTGCCCTGAAGAAGCTACGGTAGTAGCGAAACCCGGTCTGCTAAAGTATAAATAAAAGTGATGTAAACAAAGTTATTGTTTTATTTTTTAAATTATAATGTCACATCACCAAGTTACCGCTTCATATGAAAATATGAAAAAAATATATATATATAAAGAAACATTCATTTGATTTTTTTTTTCATTCCAAACATTTATTTTGTTCATAATATATTTAAATAATAAAGTTCATAAGTAGGTATCTTCACGTGTTTTCCATTTTGAAAATATTCTACCCAAACAAACCTTCTTTTGAATATGTAATCTGTGGCTAACCAGAGTTGTATGTATATCTATGGGCTAACGTCAATACAAAATTGCAGGTTCAATGTTTTTTTTTATACTAAAACGTTATAGGAACACTGTTATCCTACACAAGAAGTGTATTTCATTCAAACTAATCTCTTAACATTCCAGCCACTAATAAGAATAAACTGTGATATTTTCAGCGAAACCGGTAGAGTATTTTTCGATAAAATCGAGGACAGACAGACAAACATTCATTTTTATATATTTATTTATTCTTAAATTTAAAAGAAAAAATAAAAACAAAAACATTAGACACTCATCTCACTAGGAAAGTCCTGTGTAATTATGTAAATAGTAATAAGTAAATAATAATAGTTAGGTAATAAATAATAAGTAAATAGTCATAAATAAGTAATAATAAGTAAATGATAATATCGATAATATATATACAGAGAAAAGATTATATGCCGCTGGTTGATCCATTGTAACTAAGACTACATCCTCATTTTGTAAATTAATTCCCCCATCCTCATAATAACCGACATATTGGCAAAAAAAAACCGTGTTAACAAAATATTTTTATTGATCTACAAGTAATACCATTTCTCGGCAAAATTGCACGCCCTGATAGGTACCTACTCATTTCCTGAAAGATGTAACGTTTTTTAAATTAATACAAGCGAATTTTATTACAACACTTTTCAAAGCAAACAAAATGCCTTTGAAGAGAACACGTACATATTTTAATTCAAATAAACAAAGGAAATAAGAACAAAATACTGAATGGTAAATGAAACATTGTAAAGAGTTTTCATTTCCGTTCGTGGAACAGATCCGCTGTAACCTCTCCCTCTTTCTCACAAACGAATCACGTAACAAAAGGAGAGCAGAGCGGAGCTTTCAGTGGCAGAATTCTAACATATTTCTTCAACGGCCGTCCACAGAAGAGATTCCTGTTAAAGTATTACCAATTTTCAGAATCAATTGATGATGATTTAAGCTTTAAGTTAAATCTTACAATATTCGTATATATTACAATGCAGATTGTAATTGTCTCCCATAACTTCCCCTGTAACCCAACCTTCCTCCTCTCCATACCTTCATTTTCACAACACTGTCACCCAACGTGGCTTTCCAACTTAGGGGCTATCTTCGTACCTAACCTTCCTCTTTCCCATTTCCCCTCTCCCTGACTTTCCCATTTACACAACACTGGCGCCCTGCTATTGGCGCCCTGCAGATTGTAATTGTCTCCCATAACTTCCCCTGTAACCCAACCTTCCTCCTCTCCATCCCTTCATTTTCACAACACTGTCACCCATCGTGGCTTCCATTTTCCACACCCTGGCTTTCCAACTTAGGGACTTTCTTCCTACCTAATCTTCCTCTTTCCCATTTCCCCTCTCCCTGATATTCCCATTTACACAACAGTGCATGAAAATTTCAGTCGTAGTCGTCACCACGACTTTTTCAAGATACCACATGATGTGGCAGAACAGATGTTCTAGCACAGCATGGGGTGACAAGAAGATAGTGTTATTGAATGAAATTTCGAAAACAATAGGTACATTTAATTACTCAATACCCTTAAAACGTTTTTTGTATACCTATATTTCCAAGTGTTATGTAAATGTATGAGTATTCTGTTGTTAAATAATTATTTTGATTTTTTTTTTTTAAATTCAGCTCTGGTACCCCAATACACAAATTTAGTCGCCGAGAGTGGAGGGCGATTAAACGATTAATAAAACAAAACCTTTATCACCTGGGGTAAGTTTCTTTGATGTGTTTTTAAATAGTGTCTACATTATCTTATTTAGTGAATCCTTTGCGAATACAAATCGTATAATTCGGTATATTTTCCTGTAACACAGAATGCTTTAAATGAAAAATAAACACTGGTAATAACTAACTAACTAACTGACCATCACGCCGTTTCCCCATGAGGAATGAGGCAGAGAAGGAACAACTGCTTCTTCCATTCACATTCGCGTCATATATTCTTCTTACACTCCTTTCTCGTTCATTCGCTTTACATGCCCTAATAATCTAAGCGTCCCTTTCTTAATCTTACTCATTACGTTTACATCAGCCTTTCATTCTTTACGAATCTCAATATTTTTTACACGATCATACATGGTTTTACCACACATTCGTCTCAGAGATCTCATTTCTACAGCATTCAGTCTACTTTCATCCTTCCTCTGCCAGTTCCATGCCTTACTGCCATACATCAGAGTTGGTATCAGCACTCCATTGTGGACTGCTAGCTTCGCTTCTTTGGACAGCTTTTTGTTTGCGCCAACCGCATTCAGTCCTCCGTTAATGGAGTTTCCTGCATTCATCCTTCTTTCAATATCCCTATCAGTCTTTCCATCTCTCGTAAACATACTTCCCAAATACACAAACACTGGTAATAGTCGTTATTAAAGGTCTCGTCTAGACAAACAATGATTTGCTAAAGAAATTATTCTATTTGCAAAAAGGACCGAACAGGAGAGAGGCAGAGCGGGGGAAGGGGAAGAGGAGGTTCGGACATTTTTGGGGTCCCTTCGCCTTTCATGTCCCAGCACGGGCGTCACTTCAATATTTCAATCAGTCGAACAAAGACCCCACCGGGGGAGGCGAGGAACTTCGTTGATAAAGATGGTCATTTTTGGCTTTAATCTTCCAGATGCCTCAAAGACTTCATACTATCTCAAATCCAGATTCAAGGCGATTCCGCAAAATCAGACGTTTCAATAAAAAACGAGTTTTCTGCGATAAGATTTTCATGGTCCTAAACTTTTTATTCGCAGAATACTTTACTGAGGCACGCCCTGAGTTGAGAGAACACGATGTTGGATTTTATTTTATTTATAATGTACACAACACAGACAGAGGGTTAATTTTAAAAAATTACAAAAGTAAAAAGAAAACATTTAAAAAAAATGCAATTACAAAAAACAAAAAGTAACAAGAGAAAACAATGTTTGGGTCAAGTGAAGTTAAGTGAAAATAGGAGATCCGAGAAATTTTGTTAAGTTATGGGGGGCTATGGCTAAATATGTCCGGAATCCTGCCAATACAGTCGATGTTGTATAGTCTACTCGTACACATTCACGCAAGAGATTGGGAGAAGGTTGGGTTGGTTATTTTTTTTTTTTTTTTACATGAATACCGCACAAGAGTCTCAACTGCTCCCAACCGTCTGGATCCAGTGAAACTATGGCATCCCCAATAGGGAAATGTTGTGAGGCTGAAGGTATAGGGAAGGGGAAGGAGAAGGGGAAGAGGAAGGTGGGGAAATGCCTGGCTATTCAGATCTGGTCACCAAACACGGCTAAAAGCCATTTCAAGCAACGTTTCAATTCTGAATGGTGGTCTTTCACCAGCGCGATACTGAGAGTATCTTCCACTCTGGAACGTGCGCAAATATACTACACATTATTTTTTAATTAATTAATTGTGAAACAGCACAAATTCATTAAATAAAAATTAGTTGCGCACGCCGGGATTTGAACCCGCGACCTTCCGATTCGTAGTCGAGAGCCTTAGCCACACTTTATAGACGTTCAAATAATAAAAAAAATCTTGGTCACATCAAGCGAAGCGACAAATGCAAAGTTTATCGAGGTAAAAAATTAAGGAAAACGACATAAAAAATATAAAATAAGCACCTGGTTGCTAATTCAAGAAATACCACGAATGATTTATCTGTAAATTCTATACGAGGGTAATTAGGAAAATGCATAAGGTTTCAAAATACAATAATCCTCAAATTAATTCTATATAAAAAAGTATCGAAATTTAAAGTAAAACATTAAAAATTGCTTTCTCTCGTTTCGCAAATTGTATCTATTCTCCAACATCTTTTGGTGTATTTCGTTTGAAAATTTTGCATTTTGAAATATGATAAATTCTAATCTAACTACCCGCATAGAATTTATAGATTATTTGACCGGTCAGTAGCTGAGTTGGCATCGCGTTTGGGTCTCACCCAGACGTCGTGAGTTCAATTCCTCGGCTGGCTAAGTCCTCCATTACGGCACAAGCAACATCTTCCGCTTACTGTGATGGTAGTAGGAGATTTTAAAATATTGTCAGGGAATATTTGTCTTACTTTAAAAAAAAAAAAAAGATAAATCATTTGTGGTATTGCTGGAGTCAGCAACCTGCAAACTGATGTTTATGTCCATTTATGAGTGATGGCCATTAAAATGTTGACACTTGACACTTGAAAACACAATGTAATGGCAGGGAAAACAGTTTGCTGGAACTGAAAATTTCACGCCTGGCTTTTAATAATCAGAAATTCTGGCAATCAATACTAACCCAAACTAAAAGGACGGCAAATTCAAATCACCCCCTCAATAAAAGTTCGGTGTAGGTATTTGAATTCAAGCGATGCAATTAAAATAATTTATTTTTTTTACGAATCACGACTAAACGGCTGACACGTGGTGGCCCGCTTCTAATGACGGCACACACCCAAAAATTTAATTCAGACCTGAAAGTTTCCAGCTCACGTGGAAATGGCACAATTGAATTATACTTGCAAACAAATTAAGAGTGGGAATCATTCGTCCGGTTTGACGACGAGCCGTTAACTTGGCCAGAATATAGGAAAGTTTTGAATCGTGCCCGAGTCGTGTCGTGCATATTCCACTTTTCGCACATTTCCAAATTGACGGAACGAAGTTTCGTGACCGTACGCAACTAAAGTAGTGTATGTTTTACGATTCCGAGACTTGGTAAAAATGCGTGCCTGGGCATCTATACTATAGCGCCTGCGATAAAATCATCATGTTTTCTGAACGCTATTATTATTTTGTCTGTAGATTTTATGGCACATCGTAAACAAGTTGTAGTTTTGATTACAAACGACCTACCAGAACCTGTCATTTAATACAAGTAAAAGGCAATAAATAATTCTATATTACATGATATGTCAAGTGTACACGCGTTCGGTTAATTCTTATTACCATTATGCGGTGTACCTATATCAGGTGGTATAAGCTATCAATGCGGGCTAAATCGAAATTTTTTTTGTTTGCCCTCGGTGAATATGAGCCCGGGATAATTCGATGCACGCTCCTCGAGCAGATAAAGGGTTCAGTGAGAGAACACGGACGAGATAAGCCGCGAAAAGACTGGAAATTTTAACGAATAATCGACAACTATCCCGCATGTGTTCGTTTATATCGATCCATCAAACCGCACTGCCGCGGATAGACGTGGATTGAGATAATTCCCCTCACATCGATGTTTTCCTTCAAATATTTATATTGGCGGTACAAAAAACCAACAAACTGGCTTCCAACGAGGCCTTTCATGTATTCAATAAGCTAAATGGAAGGGAATTCATGGCCGAAATATATTCAGAGACAAAAATGTTCCGCCCGAGCCTCGGAACCGGGAAGGGTTGAGCTGTGCCTCGCCGTCATTACGGGGAAATTATGCCTTTCTTTATACAAATATTCAAAGCGTGAAAATATGAATATAATTTGAACGTAAAACTTTCCTCGCGCGCAGGATGAAATATGGCGGCGCGGAGAAACATTAAGGCGGGAGAACACAGAACACAACCAGGAATCTGCGACTTTACCAGCTAAAGGGAAGGCCAAAACAAAGATATTTCAAGAAAAGGAGTCAAACACTCGGTGTTCGCGTTATCGGTTTATTATTCGAGAAGAAGTCCCGCCGTCAAGGTGCCGAATGAACTGGCGAGGCGAACGAAAGGACAGGTGAAAAAAGAAAGGCAACGCCCGGGGAAAATGGAAAAGTTTCCGTTAACAGAACAACTGCACTAAAGACAATATGAGGCGGTCTTAAAAAAGGAAAGTCCCATTACAACGGCCCGCGATAGGGGACATAGGGATTGTACAATACAGACCAGAGAGAATAAATTAAAACTACAATCGCACTACAGCGAAACGGGAACGAGAACGATATATGAGCGGATAAGACAAATGTATATTTAATATCAAATTGTCATCAGTATTTATTTTACAGCCGTCCGAACAGTGAACTTGCGTAGAACGTAGAACTCTCCACCGGAAGCTTCGTATTTATTGCGAGCGAAAGGGAGGAAATTAAAAATTCTCGGAATAATAAAAGAAAAGATCAATGTATTCTGGAGAAAAAGTGTGGGGAAATTTATTTCCGCCAAAGCTTCAAGAAAAGATTTAGCGAGTACGAAAATACATTTGTCTTACTTAAAAAAAAGTCATTCGAATTCTCTGTTAAAACATCTTTGAATTTTTTGCCAGATTAATTTCGTGATAAAATAAAAATCACTCCCTTAGCCGTATATTCGATTCAGTAGGCACATATAAACGCATGCTACATTTAAAATCAATATTAGATATCATGATTTGTATCAGTAACTTGGAAGTGAATATATAATATTGGTCGGGACAAGAGTAGTTGTAGGTTGTAGGCCGTCCATATATCAGAACTGTCTGATTTGACAATTCAAAAATCAAAGAAAAGAAACGCCAAACAATTGTGATTGTATGAATACAACTCTCTCGTACCTCGGTGAGTTGATTGAGAGTAAAGGCAAATAAATGTAAAACGCAATCGAATGTTACAAAGTCGTAGGTTCCAGAATCGAATGTTGCGAGTTCCCCAAAAGTATCGCGGGTCCGAGTGATAATGGCACTCGGGGCACAATAGCTATCGTCCTTTCTCGAGCACTCCGCAAACATGCCGAAGGGTATTCTCCTGAAAAGGTGACCCAAAATATCGTACCCTCCGAACCCAGAGCGGACTCGACTCGACGCTTTATGACATGTTGGTCTGGTGGAAACTAATGCAGGCGATTTTTTATTTTTTTTCATTTAGTTAATAAAAAATTACAAAGCTAATAAGACAATTTGTAATGTTTTTCTTAATCATCCTCACTGGGGGTTCCCGTGCTAAGGCGTACTAGGTTTTATTTACTACGTTTAAAGTTTTACTAAGTTCTTTTCAAGATGCTGAATAATTCTTCTTCGTTAATTTCTTTGAGCCAGGTTCTGATTTGATGTGATTATTTGAAATCATTTCCTTTTCGGCTATATTTTTTTTATATATATTTTTTTTAATGTCTGGTGGAAGTGAATTATATATCTAAGTGGAGAGATATTTATAATTCCTTTGTCCAAGAGCAGTTTTAAATTTACAAATATTCATAATGTCACTCTGGTTCGCTCTTGTGTGGAATAATAACATAATTATAAAGATGAACAAAAATACATAATTGATTTCAAAGTTAAAGCGAATATCGTCACGAAAAAAACAAAATTGAAAAATGCAAATAAACGTAGAATGTGTTTTTTTTTGTCATTCATAATGGCCTTACGGATATCCGCTCGAAGTGACTCGATGAAATTAGTCAAATAACACGTTCGAAATATGCTATAGGCAGTGGGGTATATTGCCCTATGACCAAAGGTGTGTACTTTTTCAAATTCGAATATGAACAATTGTGGGCCTGTAATAATTAAAAACATGAATTTATACAATGCCTATCGTAGCAATGATCCAAATATTAAAAAAAAACCTTTGTAATATTATGCTGTTGAGAGTCAGTACCGATTTTTGGCTCTACCGAAAAGTTTGACTTTTGAAAATAAGCAGTGTTGCATTACAGCCCACAATTATTGTGCATTACATATTTTGAAAATGAATATTTTTACTATCTTTTTACACTGATTGTTGTGGTCAACTAAATAAATGAGCGTACAAGTTCCTTAACAAAAAAATTCGAAATTTCGAAACTTCAAAACTAAACAATATAATTCGTTAAAATAATGGAATTTTATAAAGGATTTACTAAACAAATTTAAATTCATTGGCTTAAATAGCATTCACGTAATTATAAAATAATTAAGAAATATCTGCTATCATTAAAAGGGGAAAAACAAATTTCATCTATATAAATTGCCGAAAAATAAACAATTTTCAATAAATTGAACTGGTCTATAGCTAAGTTGGTTAAGCGATTGCCCCGCATAGGTAGAGGTCCTGGGTTCGAGTCCCAGATGCGACTGAAATCTTTTTATTTTCTGTCGTTTTTTTTCCGTTTTCATGTTTCATTTAGATTATGTTAATATTATTTTCTACAATGATTAATTTTCAATAACATATCCCACAATTATGAAATATCTAGAGCGTCGCAGAATCTTTCAACATCTCTTCAGTCGATTAACATAGTCAAAAATAGAATAACGCTTCACCATTCATCTTACAAATACCATGGAACTAAGTTTATAACAAAGCACTGAAAATAAATTTCACCCTAAAACTATGAATTCCGCCTAATCTATCGATTTTCCCAACAAAAACTTCTCATTCTGAAGCAAATCATCCAGGTAATACACCCTAGAATAATATTTTAAGGGTCGTAAAACAATTACTAAATGTAAACTAAAACATAAACTTATTATTAAGTAAAGTTATTCGACACAAGTCAGAACAAACTATTACAAAACGAAATCAAAATTAGATCTAGTACACTGAACTAATGATTTCTAGAAGTGTAAAGTATACCGATATTAAAGAAAACTAATGTCGCCAATTTGCAAAGGACCTTTCCACTTAGATCGCGATATCGACTAGCTGTATAAATATGTAACCCGCTAAAATAATTTAAAAAAAAATAAAAAAAAAACTGTATTAACTAATCAATTGATAAATATATTGAAAACTTGGCTAGCTGAAAGAAACTATTTGTATTAGATAATAAGGAAATATTATTTTATGCATGATTTATTATTGTCGTTTACATTTTTATTTTATTTTTTTGTAGAAATATTTTCTTGAGAAATATTTATGTTTTAAGTTTGTTACATATGTGTTTATTTAAATTTTATATAGACATTGTAGCCTTATTGTAGTAGCCTTATCTGTAAATTTTGAGTTTGAATAACAAGCTCCCGTTAGACAAACTACAAAAAAGTAGTTTATCGGGACTTTTTGCATTGTATTTTTTCTTTTGTAAAATGTAAATAAAAAAATAAAAAAATAATTATCGTATGATTATTTTAGACTCGTTAATAATCAAATCAATTTAAATAAGATTCCGATACAAAAAATGTTCACAATTGACGAAGTAACTCCCTTTCCAGCCGCTGCCTGCCCCTAGGCATCCACCCACCCTTTTGTCAATCTGTAACACATGTGTACCATAGTTTAGTATTATACTGCCCTAAAGAAGCTACGGCGGTAGGAACCCCGGTCGGCAATAAGTATAAAAAAATAAAAATGATGAAAACAAAGTAATTATTTTATTTTAAATAAATGTCACCTTAATTTAAACGAATCACAAACTCAAATTAAATAAATGTACGATACTCTTTTTTGTGATCCTCCTGTCTTAGGTTTTTATCAAAATGTTAATTTATTTATTCTACTCCCTAAGTAATTTCATCATCTTATATGCCATTTACGTAACCTTTTAAGTTAGCTGCACAAAAATGGGAAACAAAGTACTCTTTGTACAGGTCAATTATAATTGTAGGAATACAATAAGGAAAATTAATAAAAATATTGTTTAATGATACCTACCCATATACATCTAATCTGATTAATAGGTAGATACGTGAATGTTTGCTAATGCTCATCACCAAATAACCCTTATACGCCCGTTTCCAAGAGATATGTAGGTTGTTCTCGAGGCTTTCGTAGATGGTTGGTTCCTACCCTACTAGCTAGTACCTACCACTTGGGATGAATTTCCGCGAGTATTCGAACTTAAGTATTTGGCCAAACATTGCGGGGGGAATCGAATGTATGGAATACCCGCCAGTGTGTCTAAACAAATATTTCCATTTCTAACCGACGAGCCGTACGATTCACAGAGCGAATTGAGTGGGAAAATCCCGGCTTTACTAAGGGAAAATGAAGGGATGAACCGGGATATAGGAGTAAACTACGTTTGAGGCGTAGACTTCTTGAATATCTACTTGGGAAAACGAGCATCACTCAATTCCTACGCCCGGAATATTATTTGGGAGTACACTTTCGGATATAAGTTCTGTAGAGCAAGCAAGAATGGTTTTGGAGTGTGGGCGTGTTTAAATTTCATAAGTTGAAGATAGCTCGCCATTGGCGGAGGAAAATCCCTAATTAATATTAATATATTTTTTAATATTGTACAATATCTTACTATAATTTTATGTTTACACAGAAATACGTGTTCGGTACTTGTGAGTCCGAGTTATTCGTTTTTGGTTGAATAATCTTAAATGATATCATGATTTAAACATAATAAAAGAAAGATAAACTGACGGAGAATTTAACAATTATATAACTTCCTAATCGGCGTTAGAAACCCCCAAGGTAAACGATATATATGAAACATTATTTTTTACAAAGCGTAAAAATGCATAAAATTGTATTAAACTCAGCATGATTTACTAATGAGGTTGAAACCCAGCTCAGCACCAATTAAATAGCAAGGCGCAAAACATTTCGACGGACCTAGGAGGTATTACCTACTTATTATTATACCTCTGAAAAATGTATTAAGTGCGGTAAAGGTATAAATATGTATGTAGGCAGTAGGCAGTACGTAGGTACTTGCCGGGAGTCGGTATAGAAATGAAGCCACTTTATATTTAGGACGGAATTCCGTGGAATATTTTCCCCAGGGGCGGATGCTCGCAAGGAAATGCCAAATGAAATCGACAGGGGGCGGATGAGTGAAGGGCGCTCCGCCAAACCCGCCACTGCGAAACCATTATTTTGATAGGGATAAAAGAAATTCCTCCATTTCTCGCTCTGGCCCTCCCTTGCTACCCTCCTTTCCGCCGGCTAACGGAGCTGGAAACGAGGCTGGAAATTTTGTTCAATCGAAAATAACTACGGTTATGGAAAACTTTATTAGGCTTCTCGGAAACCGTTTCCTTTGACGGAACAATCGTCACTTTATGGTCGCTAGCGAGCGAGCTTTACAATATGGACTTTCAGTTTTACGCGGGAAAGAATCCAATTACTGAGTTCGTTGAATCCGGAAACATCTGATCCGTGTTTAACAAACTGTCCCCTGTCTGTCCTATCTGTTCCTATCTGCCAACCTAAAATACATTATTTCTGAGCACTGGCATCACTGGCGCTCTCGTCACTTCGTCGGGTTTCCCAGCAACACATAAGAAATGTATCGTTGCAAGCGGCGCGGCGTTGAGAAACGAATGTAAGGGGTTTGGTTCCGGAAACTTCGAAGAAGCGACGAGAGCCGCAGTGATGCCAGTGCTCAGAAATAATTTATTTTAGGCTGGCAGATAGGAACCGCCCACGTTACCAAATGATAATTCAAATATCTCACCGATTACGGCACATTTGCTAAAATATTGTGAAGAAACGTAAATATAAAAAGTAAATAACGTAGCCTTTGTGTGACATATTTGTATCTGGCCGTTAACCAATTAAAGGGTAATTATGACTATAATTAAATAAGAAAGGGGTAAGAAAGTAGATAATCGATTACGACCGTGTCAAGTTATTTGATTTAATTAGATACTATCAAGTTATTACTGACCAAACCGAAAAATAAAACAAAAAACAGAAAAATAAAAACCCGCAACAAACGATCTGCGAAAATATCAACAGCTTCGAGTAAATAAAAATTAATTTTGCATTTTTAAGGGTGTATCAAATTCAAAAATAATCTTGCATTTACTCATCACATGTTGAAGCACGAAAATACACATTCATATATAGCTATATTCTAGTAAACAAAAAAATAAATAAATATAAAAGTTAATGAAAAACTGCAATGCTTTTTCCATTATTTTTTCTTTTGAATTTTTTTTTTCAACTTATGTACATTGATCACAACATGCAAGCGCCTAAATATAATAATTTTGCCCTACATTTGTATGATGATTAGAATTTATTGTTGTATTATATTATATTGTTGAAATAAACTCCTGCTGACAAGCTACTTGCAGTGGCTTAGCGGGTATAAGTTCCCACTGTATATAATTAATATTATACAGTAACAAAAAAAGAAAAAAAAGAAAGGAAACCAATATAATACAAATTAATTGCGAAGTATATTATTAGCAAAAACCAAGAAAAAAAACGATAGCTGTATTATTTTATGAATCCGTCTAAAATCATCGACAACTGGAAGTGAATTTCCAAACTGAAAAATGAACAAACGAAAAAAAACTTACAGAAGTTTCCTAAGAATACGGCCATCACATACCTGAAATAGAAAGAAAAAGAGAAAATTAGTTACCAAAAATGTTTAAGTTTAAACGAAACGTGATACGCGCCCACAGTTGGGGCTAATGAAAATATTTTATAAAAAAGAACTGTTAGCACTTAATGCTTTTAAATATTGAAATGAATTGTTTGTTGGTGGGTATACATACGGAATATAGAATAAAATGTTATTGTAAATTTAAAGCTCAAGTCCACCAAGAAACTTACAAAAATACTGTAAGTGTTAGTTTTCCAAGAGTACATTGTATTTTTCAAAGTTTCTTGAAGGGCTCGAGATTTAAATCGGCAGTAACAATTTACTCCATTTCGTATTCCGTGTGAAAAATAATTCATTAATTGATAAAGTAAAGTTTTCAAGACAAGATTTTTGTGCATAGCGCAAAGGGTAACAATTATTTTTATAAACAATAATTATTAGCCTGAAACACTCATCGAAATTGAAAAAACCTTCCGAGAAAAGATAAAGGTGAAATATAATAAAAACAGTAATTATTGAATGAAACACTAGTATATATTGATTAACTTGGCAGGTTTGCGATAAGCCGACGTAGCTCAACGGTAGAGCATCTGACCGGCAGTCAGAAGGGTGCAGGTTCGAGTCCTGTCGGCGACATTTATCTTTTCTCGGAAGGTTTTTTCAATTTCGATGAGTGTTTCAGGCTAATAATTATTGTTTATAAAAATAAAAATAATTCATTTAAATATTTAAAAGCATTACGTGCTAAGTGTTTTTTTCTCAAATATTTCAATTAGCGCTATCTTTAAGCGCGTATTACGTTTATTTTAGTCTTAACTTACATCTTATTACAATTTCATTTTGGGAAAAGTGACGAGATATCTTATTAAATATGGATGCAAGAAGGGTAAGGATTCCAGGATTATAAACAAAATGTTGATTTTATGAATATAAATTAATTTATTCAAAGAAAGAAGAGTATTAAAAAAATATATGCTTGATGGAATTATACTCCTCTACGCATAAGAAACACTTGTACAGTGTGGTTAAAAAATAAATGCTTGATGGAATTATACTCCTCTACGCATAGGAAACACTTGTACAGTGTGGTTAAAAAATAAAAGCTAGATGGAATTATACTCCTCTACGCATAAGAAACACTTGTACAGTGTGGTTAAAAAATAATGATCAATTTTTACTACAAATCGTTAAAACACAACAATAAAATACGTTTACAGAATATTTTTTATATATATATTTTTTTAATAGACAAACATTCCCGGGTTACGAATAACCTGAAAATATTTTAAAACTCCTACTACCATCACAGTAAGCGGAAAATGTATCTTGTATCGTGATGGAGGACTTAGCCAGTCGAGGAATTGAACTCACGACACCTGGGTGAGACCCAGACGGGATTCCAACTCAGCCACTGATCGGAATACTTAAATTGAAGTCAGCAATTATCTATTGAATATAATCTTGATCAATCAATGCGAGCATTTTATGATTTTCAGTTGATCAAGCTTAACAATTGAAATCACAAAATCCAAATAATCCGAATACTTTGATAAATGCTTCCAAAACGCAATTGAAGTGAAATAACACAAAACTGCGCTACATAAATAACTTATAATTATTATTATCGTAAAATTGCCACTTGTAACTAACTGTTCGATAATCAAACACTTTTTAAATCGAGCCAATAACAAAGGAAAGAAGAAATTAAAATATATATTTTTTGTTAAAGTCAACATGTAGAAAATACCATACATGGATGAATGAAGTGGCATTTTTGTTTTTGTGTTTAACTAACTAGTAAAGGTAATATCCAAAGGTGAAATTAACTTACAAAACGGACTTAGCAATTGCAGTGTCTAGTAGCGTGCGTTAGCACAATTCTTCAACGCTGTTAATCCAGGGGGTCTCAACCCCTAGGGGTCAAGTAGTAAAAGTTTGTAACTTTTTTGTCACCCCAAGCAGGAGCTCATATTTGAAGATTGATTGTACCAATAATACAAAATTAACATAATACATAATTGTTATAATAAAAACTATTGAAATCTTTATATTAAAATGAAGTTCTACAATTAATTAAAATAGATCACAATAAAATAAAAAAAACACTTGTTTTATCAGAAGCTTTCATTGAGGAACAAATATGAAGAAATTTCTTATCTAGAATTCGTGTGTACCTAGAGATTCGTTTTCAGAGTATGCTCACTTTCGGAAGGGAAGAACGAGCATGAGACTGGCACCCACTGAAGAGATAAACCGACAGAAGTGTTCTGTGGGCGTGTCCATGTGGTAGAAGTAAGTTCACTTAGATACTTCCGATAATATCGAAATACTTTCTCGAACAGAAAATAAATTTTAGAGGGCAAGTTACAACACATTTTCAGTGACAAAAATGTAAACCGTCTACGAATGTTGGGAGCGTGTTTGTAATGTTACCTGAATATGCACTGGTGCTGAAGGAATCAGTGACACTTGTTCCTCGGGGCATCTTCCATTAAAATACCGGTAGAACGAGGACAGCATTTCCATCTGACGACGCGACGGTACTCTAAAGAATGCAATCCGTTTGTTAAGTCTATCAAACGGACCGCCCGTTATTGGACTGTTTTTTAAGTTAATAAAAGACAAACATTCCTTGGTTATGAATAACCTGATAATATTTTAAAATCTCCTACTACCAACACAATAAGCGGAAGATGTTGCTTGTGTCGTGATCGAGAACATAGCCAGCCGAGGAATTGAACTCACGACACCTGGGGGAGACCCAGACGCAATATCAACTCAGCCACTGACCAGTCATTCTTGAATTCTTTTGATATTTATTGAAAAATATTCAGAGTGGGTTTTGCAACTCTATGACTCAATTGAATAATATAGAATAAACAACATGATTTTTAATATTTTTTGACATTTAAATGAATACATATTCTAAAGCTCTATAGCTCATGATGGAAATGATATTATAAGCTGAAAATGTTTACTTTGACATAGAAATTCTAAACAGAACAATCTGGTAGACATTTTATGATGCCACAGCTCACCGTTTGGGAGTTTTTGCTGGTTCAGACAGATTGTCTGTGTTTAAGTCAAGGTTTTTTTTTCAGATATTTAAGGGCTCCAGTTTATATTCTAAGTAGCACCCTGGAGACAGAATCAAAACATTGTTCAAAATGGCATTAGCCGTGTGTAGTGATCAGATCTGAATAGCCAGGGACTTGCCAGTCTTCCTCTTCCTATCTCCTTCCCTTTTCCACTCCCTCCAGCCTCACAAGTTTCACCTAGTGAGGTAGGTAATGTAAACCATACAATAATATAATTATGCGCTTATATTTAAACATGCCCTATCGTACAACGTTCTTTCAATTAACGTCGATTAATCTACACTTAAACAACATACCGCAATGGCATCCCCATAGTTCCACTGGCTCCGGACAATTGGGACTCTCGTGCGGCATTCTCGGTATTATCTGCTCAGTGCTTGCAGCAAAGCAGAGTGGAAGTGTGTCACCGGCACACCTTGAGACGGCAAACAGGCCTCGCCGCATGCAATACGCAGGGGAGGGCGGGATAGGGTGGGCAGGCGAGGTAGGCAGCGGGAACTACCGACCCTAAACGGGGGCATTCGGGGAAGGAGGCTCCACAACACATTCCGAATGGAGTATTTGTCAAACAATCCAATTGTTCGCGCGATTCGACGAGAATGAATCGTGGCTGTCACGTGGATATGAGCCACTTTGGGGGTGGCGATATTTGCGGACGAGGCGCGGGGGCAGGACAAAACAAACAAGTAAACATAAATTGTCAACAGCTGAATGGCGGAGGGTCCGGGATTGTAGGTGCGGGAGACTGCGGATAGGGGAGGGGTGAAGGAGACGGGTGGGGGAGGGTTCCGGTGTCATCCGGAGGTGGCAAGCCCGGACACGAGCAAGTGAGTTAGTTACGCATTACGTCATCGGTGCAAGGACGATATGATCAATTCTCCGGTTTAAATTTTTTTAAACTTTAACTCTACACAGGAAGCCCTGAGGACTATGGGTCTACGTCATCTTTGGAGATACTGTGTTGAGAGTCGTTTTAAGGAAAGGGGGGAGAGGAAGTTCTGGGAAGGTAAATGTATAGGGCTATGCTATCTACACCCACCACTTTGATTAATTACTTTATTAATTTATTTTTATACATTCCGTAATGTACTATGAAGGTACTTTACTAACTATATTATAATTATAGAGCGTGTTTCATGTTCATATAGACATTATTATTACATTTTACCCTATTAACGAATCGTCAATTTGGGACGGGGGTATGGGTACCCCCGCAGCGGAAACCATTCATTGGATAGCCAACACCTCTCACCCCAAGTGGTTCGCTACGGCAGGTGACTTAGCAAGGGTGCCCGGTTTCATGGGGCGAGGTTTGTCCAGGTTTCAGCGGCAAATGCGTCTGCTGTCAATAGGGAGAGACCGGTTGATGGAAACGCCTTGACCTCTCCTGCCGGACTGTCGACCCATCGCCTTGCACCGCAGCGGGAGGAATAAATTAATACGTCCGTCAATTCTGCTCACACTAACCTCCAGATTCCTACCAACCGCTCAAACTCTGTTCCTTCCCAGAACTTCCTCTCCTCCCTTTCCTTAAAAAGAGAAATTATTTTCCTCGCGGCCTCCTGTATGAAGTTAATGTAAAAAAGAAGGTTAATCATTTTAGAAACGAAAAACTCTTCCACTCACCGAACACATAACTCAATTTATAAACTTTTTAAGTGAAGTTATTATTAGTAGTAACGACTGTAATACGTGTAATCACCAACCTTTGTTGCTAAAACAGCGTTATAAAAATAATAATAATAACAAAGTATTTATATAGCGCAGTTCTGTGTTATTTCACTTCAAGTGCGTTTATGTGCGTTATGATCGTGAAACAGTATGGGTACCTAATTTTTGAACGGAAAATATTGTGAACTTATTGTGATAATTGTTGTTACAGTTACAACATTAAAATAAATCGTTAGTTAAAAAAGTTCGTAATTATCATCCAAATTTGGAATGCATCACTCCAATCTTATGAGGAACCACTGAAATACATTATTTTTACTACATTAAAAAAAAGACAATTTGCTGATTTTATATGTTTACATAAAAAAATTCATGATAGAATTCACTCATTGCCTGAGTAATATTAATATTAAAGTTCTTAATTCTGAATCGACGCAATTTAAGGAATATTCCATCTTGAAATATCTCATAATAATATTGCCTACTTTAAACCACCGTCTCGAATTTGTCGTTGATACAGAGCTATTGAATGTGACTGACTATATGACTTGACGGCCTCCATGGTCGAGGGGTATGGCTCTCGACAACGAATCCGAAGCTCGCGGGTTCAAATCCCGGCGTGCCAAGTATATTTTATATAATTAATTTGTGCTGTTTCACAATTAAATCATTCAGTTCCAGAGTGGAAGATACTCTCAGTATCGCCCTGGGGAAAGACCACCATTCAGAATTGAAATGGCTTTTATCCGTGTTTGGTGACCAGATCTGTATAACCAGGTATTTTCCGACCTTCCTCTTCCCCTTCTCCTTCCGCTCCCCAATACCTTCAGCTTCACAACATTCCCCATTTGGGGATGCCATAGTCTCACTGGCTCCAGGCGGTAGGGAGCAGTTGGGACTCTTGTGAGGTATTCACGTAAAAAAAAAAAATATATATGTACATAAAAACAGTCTCGCGCATTATAAAAAGCAAATTAGCCATGTACTTACTACAAATAGTGGTGTTATTAGAAACGTTGTTTTATTTTCTTCTTCTGTTTCTACATCTTAAATAATGCTTTATGTTTTCTTTATCTTGTTCCTCTTTATTATTTAGCATCTCTACCTAGTCATAAAGAAACCATAAAATCTGCTATCCTGAGAACATTAAACATTTTATATGAATTATTACTAATTTACGCACTTTATAAATATGTAATCACGTTAATACTCTGTGAACGTTTCAAAACAACGAATAAATAAATTTAGCCATTGTAGAAAATAATTTGAACATAACCTAAATGAAATATGAAAACGGAAAAAAACGACAGAAAATAAAAAGATTTCAGTCGCATCTGGGACTCGAACCCAAGACCTCTGCCTTTCCGGGGCAACCGCTTAACCAACCGAGCTAAAGGGACTAGTTCAATTTATGTCATCCACTTGGCATACACTTTTCTTATTATTTATATTTAATATTAATTCTTCATCATTATTACTCCCGATGAAGAAATCATCGCTTTCGAAACAACTAGATATCTTTATGTTAATAGAGTGGTGAATATAAAGTATATTATTTAATTCATCTATTAGTAATGACGCCACAAAGTGAAAACCGATCGTTTGAAGAAATTATGAAGGAATAAATAAATTCGAACGTGGTTAGGGCTGCAGGGAAAATGTTTTTTTTTCTATCTAAAGAAATATTCACTAGAGCACGGCTAAATACTGTCAGAAACAGAGAGAGAAAAACTAGTGAAACCTAAAAAAAGTCACGTCACGTTTTGGAAACTCCCACAGAACGAAATGAGTTTTGTTTCATTCGGAAAATTCGTATTTAAAATATTATTTGTAAACTCACAAGTTTCACATAAATGCTAATGGCAGATACTTGTTGGCATGTAATATAAAACAAGTGAGGTTAAGTGTATGAGTAAATAAATACTAAAATAACACAATTAAACAATATAAAATACCGGGTATGATGTTATGTGATGTACGTAACATTCTATTTTTAAAATTCAAAAATACACCATTCTTTATTTTCAGTACACATATTGAATTTATGCCGCCGTTCTTACGATAGTATAGATAACCCATAGTTTAAGAATTAATTGTACCAGTCTGAAGATAGCCGTCATAGACTGAAACCGGTCAAAAATAAAAGTCGAATAGAGTTTAAAAATGTTATTTTATTTAATCATTCTAAGTATTTAAATGATGATGTTTAAACATGTAGGTATTTAACTGATATTCTTGAATTGGAGTTTGTTCTCACTTGCACAACATAACTTTGCGGTTGTTTTATTGTTATTTAGACGTAACTAATTGTTGTTCGGCTATCTTCATAATTTTTAAACTCCTCGTGTCTTCATTTCACATGTCGCCAACGGTTAGGACTTTAGGCCAGCCCACTAAACGTCCACCCCTGAACCATCACGTGGTATAAGGGTACGTCTTATAGCACCGTGTACAGTTTATGAATATGATTTTCTGAAGAAACGAGCTTTTTGTGGAGAAGTCTTATACTAAACCTGTCAACCCTTAAACTTATTTTCAGACAAAAGCACGCAGTTGAAATTTACGCTGCAGGTTGGCATCCAAACGGGAGTTGGAGAGGATACGCGCCTGCGAATGTGTTCAACCGGCGACATTAGCAAACGATAACTTCCCGAGTTTCTGGGACACGGAAGTCGCTCACGGGAGGACGGGAAGACGGGGATGATTGATGGTCCAGCGGCCTGCAGACGGAAGTTCCTCTCCAGACACACGTGAGGAGATAATCGGATTATACAGATTCACGGTCCAGCCGCCCGTGGGTGATATATGGCTATGGCCCCACCGACTCTGGCGGGGTATGTAAACCATTAGATGGTATTTCAAATTTTCAAGACTCGACGACGAAATAATAAAACTATATTCAATTTTTATTGGAATAACTTATTGAAGCTTACAAACTTCATTATAATACATGCATATTTTTTAAAGTCATCGAATACAATATTAATAGCGCAGCACTCCATTTTATGGACAAAGAACTATTTAGAATGTATGGTCGTACTTTCATATTTTAAAGTACTAGAAAATCACGAGAAAGCATGAAAATTTGCGTTATTTGCACGAAAATTGCAAATTTGGCGTTGAAATTATGAATATCGTTCGTGTTAATATATATTTTAAATCTTCAAACAATTTGGTTAAAGTTTAAGAATACTCAGTAGGCCGAAATATTGTGAATAAAATAATCTTAACGTCACAAAGACAGTGCATATAAAAGGGACCTCGCAGATGTGAAAACTTCTTTTCGCTAGGAAAAAAAAAACAATCTTCGTTTCAGCAATAAAGCCTACAAACATCACGAGCAATATAATATTCGCAACAAGCTACATATTTGGTCCGCGCTATGGGATAAGTTTAGCAACAAAAACAGTGCTCTCCTCCCCCGAATTGTGCTTCATTGCCGTGAACGTCCATAAATTCAGCGGGGAAAAAGTGGCCAAGAAGGAAAGTTGGGAAATTGCTATGTTCGAGCAATTAATCCGGTCATGTAAGCTCCGAAAATACGCCTACTGGAAAGAAATTACGAACTCGCTGTGAAAATGGGAGTGTGGGGAGAATCTATATTGGAGTAAAACATGAATAATGGACGCATTAAGGGGCAGCCTTTTCTCGTCCCGGCGCTGTTGACATTTTCGGCGCAGGGCTAGTTATTAAAAATAAAAACCTCCGGGAAGGGAATCCCGACCTTCCGGGCGCTGGAGCCCAGCCCCTTTATGGCTTCTGCGATCTGAGAAGTAAGGTAAACTGAGCTAATTCGTGATACAAAGCTTTATTTAAGAAAAAAAAAAATATATATATATATATCACATACATACATTTAACGATTTCTTAATGAAATTTGTAAAATCTGAAATAAAGAAGAAAAAGGAAGAAAAACCCTTTACATCATCAAATTAAACAAACCAATTATGGAATTTAACTGGCAGCGCGATTTCGACTTTGGTGACACAATATTCTAAATTAATTTCTTTGAAAAGGCGCAATGGAAATCTTCAAATTTAGCGGTTGAAATGAGTACTGTTTTAAGTTGGCTACCACAACACCAGACAAAAATAATGGTTGTAACTCACTGACAATGGTAAAACTAAAAATATCACGAAGTTAGTATGTATCACGAAGTTAGGATATATCACAAATTTGGGATATGCCACGAAGCTCGGATATATCACGATGATACGATACACCACTAAGTTAGGATATATCACGAATTAAGATATATCATGAATCTAGGATTTATCACTAAGTTAGGATATATATCACGAAGTTGGGATGTATCACGAAGTTAGGACATATCACAAATTTGGGATATACCACGAAGCTAGGATATATCACGATGCTAGGATCCACCACTAAATTAGGATATATCAAGAAATTTAGATATATCATGAATCTAGGATTTATCACTAAGTTATGATATATTACGAAATTAAGATATATCATAAATACAGAGTTCTATAAATTATAGCGTTGAACTTTCTTACCTCTGCCATCCTCGTTTGCATAATGTCAAGCCACCTAACAAATACAATCAGACAGATAAAAGGCCTAGATTAATCCAAAGCGGTTCCGCAAATACCTAAGCAGATATCACGGAAACTGTAAGATTTGTATTTTATTTTTAAGGGAAACTCGATTTCCGCAATAAAGAAGGGATTCTAATTTATGAATGTTCAACAGCTTAACAAATGATGCACTCAATAAAGCCCTGATTCCGCCATTACGACGACAACGAATGAGGTCTAAACAATTAGCAAATTTACTTTATTTTTCTTTTACCCCCACCAACAAATAACAAAGGGAGCTTTTAACAGTGCAAACTAATTCAGAGGAATTTATTCTCGCCTGAATAAATATTATTGTACGCATTTGTTCCATTGAATCCATTGTACCCAATACAACTGTTGGTGGAAGGTTTCCGTATTTAATGAGAAATGTACTACGGTACGAAAAAACATTTTATTTTTCTGTATCCACTCAACCGTAGGAAAGCATTGGCCTCGGTATTTTTTTGTTAGACAGTGCCAACTGCGTTTTATCGTGCTACTTGTACGTTTCCAGTTTCTATCAAACAATAATATTAATAACCTCCGCTCCGTGGTGGGGCGGTAAGCTCTTTGGATCCGAACTCCTGGACAAGGACTTGGACAGTCACGGGTTCGAAAATCATCGTAAATATAAAAAAAAAAATCATTCAAAAAGCGAAACATTGCTTTAAATGGTTTTAGCTATGTTTACTGGCTAGGTCCCAGAGTGGTAGATATTCTCAGTATCATTCAGATGAAAGGCCGCCATTCAGAATCGAAACGTCGCTTGAAATGACTTTAGCCGTATTTATTGACAAGATTTGAATAGCCAAGCACTTCACCACCTCCCCATTCCCCGTCTCTCAACCTCTTGAAAGCCGAATTATCGGCTGACAGATCGCTGGAAACCGGAGCGTTTGCCGCGTTTACCTCGCCGTGCGCCAGCGAGTGTAATTTCGTAATTACAATTCATCGTTTTTTGTAAAACTGTGTTTTTGTAAATGGTACCATCTTACTAGATAATAATAATAATAATTGGATGATTTGTATAGCGCCGTTTTTGTGAAAAATCACCTCAAGGGCGCTGTACAAATCGGCTGTGAGATAATGTGTTGATGTATTTATAGAAATTGTATATACGTATATATCATAAGCAGTTTCTCCAGAATAACTTCATATATTTAGAGAAATGATTTCCGACGTTACAAAAAGGTTTTAAATTTTTTTTACTATATTTTCGATACGATTTTGGTGTCAGGTAAAAGTCAAGTATTTATTAGAAAAACATCGATATAAAACATAAGACTCGTATATAGACAATGGTGGCGAACTCTGATATCGGTGACAAGATTTTTTTTCGATTGGCGCGCGTTTGACAAACGAGAATTCATTTACCAATCGACTAACATTTATTTGAATATTCTATGACCATATACTTTAAGGTTCAAAATTCCTTGAGAAAGAGTCCGAACCAGCGTCACAGTGTGCGTTAGCGTTTAACGGAATAACGTGGATTTTTCGTTCAACTTAATACCATTATTTTACTGACTCCGTGCTGCTGGGACTCTTTTTTTATTTCTTCAACAACAAGAAAATTAATTATTGAAAATATCAGCACTAACTAACTCTCAATGAAAATATGAAATAGAAGAAGAAACAAAAAATCAGAAGATACGGTCGCGACGACTGAGACTGAGTAAAAAAAATAATAGACATATTCAAAACATCATCTAGGGGCGGAATCGTGTTTGGTCAGAATGTTGTGCTCTCATACAAATATGGCAGCCAATACATATTATGGAAAATAATTGAAAAATTATATTAATAATTCTCAAGGGAAGTGAAAGATTGATAAAAATTACGGTATTCAACAAGGTCTCGGTAGCTCAATTAATAGAGACGCAAGTATCGGATAAACTAAAAATTCCGAGTTCCAGTCTCAGTCGCAACCGTCTCGTTTTATTTTGTGTGACTTCTTCTGTTTCACATTTTCGTTGAGTTATTGATGTTATTTTCAATAATTTAATATTACAATCAAGTGTAAAGATTGAATGGAGTTGAATTCCCTTGGCATGTATTTCCCGTATTATCACGTCGGGGTCACCAATGTAGTGGTTACCATATCTGGATTGAATACAATGAAAGAATTTTCACATATAATCATTGATTGATATACAATAACAATCTAATAATAATTTTATAATTTCTTCAAACAATGGTATTCACTTTGTGGCATCATTATTAATAAATTAATTTAAAAAAAGGATGCATATATTCCTGACGATGAAAGCATCGCTTTCGAAACATGTAGATATCAATATACATTTATAAAGTGGTGAATACTAAGTATATTTTTTAATTAATTAATTAATAATAATTTAATTATGCGGGCAGAGCTGTGTTTCCAGGAACATGATACAACAAAATGGCAAGAGAATTCAACGGTCAGCTCACAGCTGATATTCCAATGAAGCAGTTAAATATGGCCAGCGTATAGATATATATCGGTCCAATTATAGTGCTTGGCTACAAAGTTAATTCTAATTTTAATAACAAGAACGTTATCTAAAACGGGGATGCCGTAATTCCACAGCCCAGACAGTGGTGCAACTTAAAGAAAAGTAAATAAACATTACTGGGAAATAAATACCAACGTCGCACAATCATATCCATTATAGAGAGCGGCGCCGATGCAGGAGTAAGGTATTATAGGTATAATTATCCACTTCCACGGCCATCTCTTGCGCTTATCTCCGTAGCGGAATTGCACAAACTCGGAAGTTTTGCCAACTATCGCTTCCATTAGTTTAGCACGCCTACAAATCTATAGGCCAATAACAGTCAGGGGATCTACATATCTCGGCAATCGGAGTGTGTATTCCTTGGCGAGCTGCTCGGGCCCTATACCCTATAGAGACATCCAGAGGATGTGGACGGAGGAGGAAGGAGCAGGGCGACTGGGTGGTTGGGTGGTCGGGGGTTGTGTCTTGGATTATTAACAACCCGATAGGTAACCCCCACGAGCCATTAGGCAGACCGGCCGAGGAGGCCAGGCCGCTACGGGTCATTGGGCCCCGTTGCTGGCGCAGTCGGGATTCAGCTCTGCCAACCGACCACTCCAAGTACCGTACACACATTGATTCTTTAATTTGGATGTGTCAATATTTTAACCGTCTTGCCTCAGAGGAGGGAGGGCGGATGTTGAAAAACAACTACACGAAATAAATAACTGGAGAAAATGAACGTTACGTTGGAACACGGTAAAACGTAATATGGTTATTCTAGTGTATTAATTTATTATAAGAAAACTGTGTAGAATAGATAACACGTCTAGTTTCTGGTATTTTCCATGGCAATGAGATGGCAACATACGAATTACTGCCATCTAGCGGCGGGGATTGTACACTGCAGGGGTTGATTTGCTTTCATATATTTTGATGAATATTATGTGAAATTTATTATTTATTTTAGGTAAATAATTTATAGAAATACAAAGTTCAAAACATAAAAATTGGGTAACCTTCATGATATATGACTTTACTGCTCTTTTGATCATTCATACAAAAAATATTAAAGAGGGTCAGGATTGTATTAAGGCGGAGAGGGATTATTTAATCATTCGAAATAATGATAATACTATTTGGACAATACGATAAACATGATGTTTTAACGAGAAAAACATTTATTATATATTTTTGAAATTAAAAAAAAAACGTAAACTAACCGTCTATAAATATACATCAATGAATCGGAAGCAAAGCAATAACAAACTTGTCACACGATGAATTTTACACAAAACGAGATCGCATAATTGACTTCGTCGTCGTGAATACAATTTGGTGATATGTTAACCCTTAACGAGCAACTGAGTTTACATAATACAACCCAGTAGGTCCGGTCGCGTCCCTCTGATAATAATGATAACGTAACGAGCAACCGGGTTTACGTTTGGGGACCAGGGGTTTTCAAGTGGACCGCCCTCGGCAGATGTCACAGTTATTTTCATTGTAACCCTGCCCGGTGATCAGTGACGAAATAGGTACACACCGCGTCCCACCGTTGCTTTTAAAAATACGACCCTTATGCCAGGTTCAAAGGAGTGTACTAAATAAAGTGTATTACTATGGACAAACCTTCAAAGACCAATGCTAAAGTTATGTATATATACAAAATAACAAGGGGCGTTTAAATCAATATGATTCAAACAAAGAAAACATCTACCGAGCTCCGCGGATGAGCGGTTAAGATTCTCGGCAACGAATCTAGAGATAGAGTGTTTGAAACCCGACTGCGCAAATAAATGCCATTAAAATAATATGTTTTATTTCACATTTTATTGGTAGCGAAGTTAGCGATCCACGATGGAATGCTGATATCAACCCTAATGTATGGCAGTGAGGCATGGAACATGCAGAGGAATGTTGAAAGTAGACTGAATACTGTAGAAATGCGATCTCTGAGACGAATGTGTGGTAAAACCATGTATGATCGTGTGAAAAATATTGAGATTCGTAAAGAATGCAATGCTGATGAAAGCCTAATGAGTAAGATTAAGAAAGGGACGGTTAAATAGTTTGGGCATGTAGAGGGAATGAATGAAAAGAACGACGGAAGGAATGTAAGGAGAATATATGACGCGAATGTGAATGGAAGAAGAAGCCGAGGACGCCCGAGGAAGAAATGGCACGATCAAGTGAATCAAATACTAGAGTCGAGCCAAGTCAGAAGACAGAATAACAGAAGACAATGTATGCATGTGAATGAAGTAAGACGTGTGTGCCAAGACAGAGTTGTTCGACGGTCCGTCCTCTCCGGTTACCTTTGCGGAGAACGGCATGAATGTTAATAAGAGTAAGGCTCTTTCTCATCTCCTCCCCCTTCCCACTCTCTTCAGCCTCACAACATACCCCAATTGTACTAGTACATACCCCATAGTTCCAATGGCTCTGAGCTTTATGGAATGCTTTCTTGGAATCTCCCAACAAATGCTTCTCGTCATGCAAAATGGGAAATACAAAGCCTAGAAAATACGATACTCTACATCTTCAAATGCCAAATAAAAATGAAACGCCAATCCATCACCGATGACTGATATATAACTTTCGCTAAAAGGGAGAAAATAACTTGACATATCGCGAAATGTGGCAATGTGCAAGATTATGTGCGACGGCGGAAAACAACAAAGACGTTTGGAAAGAATTTGCAGATTATCATAAAAAAGAAAAAAAAATAGAATACGGACATTTACAAAAATGATGCATAGGATGATTCAGTAAAAAGGGGGAATATGACAAGTATGTATGACTTTTACGTTAAAATAAAACGCCCAACATAATATATTTAATGTTGAAATAAAACATTTCAAGGCACGAATAATTTATTAATTGTTTTTGTGTTTAATTAGTAGAACTCCATTTAATTTTTAAAAAAAAAGAAGGTAAATCAAATTTAATAATGTTATTATTAAGTTCTGCAAGTATTTTTAGTTTTCATTATTGTGACAGCTGTTTCGGCGTTTAAGGCCATTTTCAAACTGTGGTTAATCCACTTTGTGAAGACTTATTTAAATGATTTTATTTACTCCCACTCCTTTTCAATTCCGAGTTAAGTGTTTTCTAACTAAATCGGTTTTACCGATAATAAAACTTTTTTTTTTTTAAACCCGTCCGTAAAAAAAGGAGTGGGAGTAAATAAAATCATTTAAACAAGTCGTCACAATGTGGCTTAATCACAGTTTAAAAATGACCTTAAACGCCGAAACAGCTGTCACAATAATAAAAAACTAAAAATGCATGCAGAACTTAGTATTAACATTATTAAATTTGATTTAACTTAAATTTTAAAAAATACGAATAATTTGCTCGGACATTGACATGCAGAACTTAGTATTAACATTATTAAATTTGATTTACCTTAAATTAAAAAAAAAATACGAATAATTTGCTCGGACATTGACATGCAGAACTTAGTATTAATATTATTAAATTTGATTTACCTTAAATTTAAAAAAAAATACGAATAATTTGCTCGGACATTGACATGCAGAACTTAGTATTAACATTAATAAATATGATTTAACTTAAATTTAAAAAAAAATACGAATAATTTGCTCGGACATTGAACCTCTTCCATACTAATTATAGGTTCATTTATTAAATATATGAACTGGGTAATAGGTAGAAAGAATATACATAATAGACTAAAATACTATTATCCAAACTCAGTTACAAGATACAATAGTACAAAGAAGACACATAATAGATAAATAATAAAGGGAAATAAGAATTAAATATAATATCAAAACAGAATACAAGCAAATAAAAAGATATCTAGAAAAAGAGGTGTAAAATAATGGTAGAATCAGCATAATTATCATAATGAATATGTAATTACTAAGTGAAAAGGGCAGACCTACCTAACGTGAGTTCCCGAGCGCTAAAGTTATTAAAGATGAACAACGATGCGGTGCTCAGATTTCAGTGATACTGTTTGAAAAAAACCACACACAAACAATGATTACGCAGCGAAGGTCTATCGGTCGTAAATAAGTTTTATGAGCCGGTGATGCAGCGAGGGGCGGTATCCATGTGTGCACTTTTAACGACAAATAAAATATTGCTCAAAAGCACACAACGGAATACACACTAGAGAAGCGAACAAAGAGAATCCGAGAAAATAATATGCAGAAGATGGGATTTTGAATCGATTGAATGCGGGAAATATTATCATTTTTGTGCAATGCACGGAATACCGCAAGGTTTTCTGTGCGGACCAGAGACATTTAGTATATTTGAATTTCTATAGGAAAAATAAAACATAGCAAGAATTTACGTTGTGCTTTTATTATTACGCCAGTAAAAAGAGCACAAGCGCCATGCACTGTAATTAAGATGCACGCCAATGAAGACCCCAATCCATTATGAAACGTGCGAAAACGTAGATCAATTTCGTTAATTTAAATTACAGAAGATCGATATTAAATGATAAAAAGAGATCGGAGAAAATAATATGCAAAACACGGGATTTGAAAATCATTTGATTGTACGTAGAATATTCTCATTTCTATGAAATGTAGGGCATACCATAAGGTGTGCCGACCGAGGGTATTTTGAATGCTTACAAATCTTAAAAAAGAATCTATGATAACAAAAATGTCCGCTGCGATTTAATTTATATTACAAAGGGATAACGAATGGAATATAGATATCGGAGGAAATAATAAACAAAAGACAGAATTTAAAAATGGATTGATTTCAGAGAATATTCTAATTTCTGTGAAATCAAGGCATACCCCTAAGTATTACTTTACCGACCCGAGTTATCTGAAATGCTGACAAATCTTCAAAAAGGATCGGAGATATATGCATTATATTTGTTGGAAAACAGATCAGTAATTATGAATTGAGGTGGTAATGAATTGTAAAAAATAGTTCCTAATAAACCAATTAAATAGGCGTGAGTTATATTGGTATCGTTAATTATACCGAGGAAGCGGCACAAGCACAATGACGTTGACGGAGATAAAAGGTGGCCAGTGAAACGGCCCGACCGCTTCCCAGATCGTGGACCAATGGCAATAGCATTTTACGTAGCCGAGGATAAATGTCCACATTGTGCCCAGGACTGTGTACTGTGTGTGTGTACGCACAAGGTGATAAACTGTCGGCACACCACAGGAACATCAAAGGACCGTGATTAGCATTTGTGGAAACCATAAAACTAACCTCATTTACAAACATATATTATGATTGGAGTGCTCTTTCCAGCAGAGAATTAAGTCGTGCGTTGAAAGATAAACACGTAACAAAAATACATTACCTACGTTTATATAGCATAATAAAATACGATGCTGTTAAATTGAGTATCAATGCTAAAGAATCGAATAAATGAAAGTCTCTAGTTACGATAAGCACGATAATATAAGGTAAGATGCTTTTAAGTATAAAATAAAGAAGAACACAAGAAATGCAATGTGGACGTGTTTCGTGATCCAAAACTATGCCCCTTTGAGCCAAATTTCTAATACAAAAAATATTTCACCATAATTTCATTCAATTCAATTCTTTATTCCTTTTAAAAATCTTACAAAATTTTCATTATAAGACTTTTTAAAGATTTATTAGATAAGACGGGATGTACAACATCAAAAATAATTACTTATAAAAATAATAAAAATTAAAAGAAAGAAGGTAGACATACATAATCTCAGTACATTGCGTACAACACATACTGGTATTATACAAGTAGCAACATAGCTTTATGTTTAAACGCAGCTTCATTGACGCTAAATATGTCGATAGCCGAAGTGATTCTATTTAACAGTAAGATTGCCCTCCCCACCGGCATGACCATTGGCAAGTTGGTCCTGCAGGCCGGGAGATAAAACAGTCTATGCTGTCGGTGACGGAGATAGCCATCGGAAACATAGGCGAATGCTCACCAAGATAGCTGAATTTTCGAACCATCCGCGAATCAGTCTGAAGAAATGTGTAACAGGTCGCGGGTTCAAATCCCGGCGTGCGCAAGTAAATTTTATTTAATTAATTTGTGTTGTTTCACAATTAATTAATTTAAAAATAATATATAGTGTATTTGCGCACGTTCCAGAGTGGAAGATACTCTCAGTATCGCCCTGGTGAAAGACCATTCAGAATTGAAACGTTGCTTGAAATGGCTTTTAGCCGTGTTTGGTGACCAGATCTGAATAGCCAGGTATTTCCCCACCTCCTCTTCTCCTTCCCCTCCCCAATACCTTCAGCCTCACAACATTCCCCAATTGGGAATGCCATAGTCTCACTGGCTCCAGACGGTTGGGAGCAGTTGGGACTTTTGTGTGGTATTCATGTAAAAAAAAAAAAAAAATGTCAGATTCTTCAGTTAAATATTGACATGCTAAATAACTGGTGCTCGCAAAACAATTTATCTCTAAATGTAGAAACATGTAAAACTCTAACCTTTTCCAGAAAAAAAACTCTCTTTTTTGACTATTCAATAAATCAAATAAATCTGGAAAGAGTTGCGGAAATGAGAGATCTCGGCAATATTTTGGATACTAAATTTCACTGCTCACGTTCAACAAATTGTAAATAAGGGTATGGAAAACATTAGGATTTATATTAAGAACAATACATTTTTTGAATCGTTACAAGTAATAAAATTGTTGTACATATCCCTAGTGAGAAGTCTAATAGAACATAATTCCATAGTGTGGTCGCCTATCTACAAAGTACATATTCATAATGTAGAAAGAATTCAAAGAAATTTTTTACGCTTAATACATTTTAAAGTTAACATACCTTTAGAAAACATGAATTACTTATCGTGAATGTGTATTTTAAATATTCCAACTTTAGAAAACAGACGGAAAATTAACGACCTAACCTTTTTACTAAAATTGTTAAATTGTAAATTCGATTGGTCTGAGCTCCTGCATTTAATCAACCTGTACATACCTAAACGAATTACTAGACAGACATTAACATTTTACATATCTATATCCTGTTCCAACTATACCTTGAATTCCCCAATTCAACACTTACACAGTCGTGGTAACAAATACTTAAATGATATGGATGTATTTGAAAATAATCTAAACTTGGCAAATTTCAAAAGAAGGATGAACGAACTGTTTCTGCCTAGTTCATAAATTATTGTTAACTACAACTTTTAGATTATTTACTTATTTAAATAAATAAAATAATCCCTTCATGGGGATTCAACCCTCGATGGTTCATTCCAAGCATACCTAAGAGAAAGTCGGTAGGATAGAGCCACTGGTAGTAGCCATACTCCCTCAGATAAATAAATCTCAAAAATTTCTTCTGAACTCTCTCCAACATGAGGGAATACTTCACCTGACATGGGTTCCAAACCACCAACCCACTCTCAAGCCTACTCCTTACTAATGAGTTATATAATATTATGAGAACCTGGGTGTCTTTAAAATTCCTTGCAGTACGTAGAACGAAACCCAGCATTTTAATGAAGTACTACAGGTGTCTTCAATATGAGGATGAAATGTCAACCTACTATCAAAAACGATACCGAGATCTTTCATAGTGGAAACACGTTTTAAAGTTCGGGCGTTCATATTATACCGGCAAAACCAAGTATGATACGCCCTTGTGAAATAAAGAATGAAACATTTAGAAATATTGAACTCTATCTGATTCCTCTTACTCCAATCAATAATTATATCAATATCCTATTGGAGCCGATTGCAGTCTTCTAAAGTTAATATTTCTAAGAACAGTTTTAGGTCATCAGCGAAAAAAAAAACCTGGAATTCAGAGTAGTCTCTGCGATATCGTTAATAAAAATAGAAAAAAAAGGAGGGGGCCTAAATTAAAGCCCCGAGGAACTCCGGAACACAAGAAATAATTTAGACAAAAATATTCCATGCGATACAAATTGTTTTCTTCCAATAAAATAGCTGGCAAACAATATTAGAAACCGTAAAGAAAAACCTATATTTGACAGTTTATTAAATAAGATGTCATGGTTTACAATATCAAAGGCCTTTGAAAAATCATTGTATGAGCAATCAACTTGGTAGCCTTTATCTAAAGATTTGGATACATAATCTGCGAGTACCAATAGGTTCGTGGAATAGAATCAATGGAATGGCAATATACAATGCAAGCAGTGTAAGAGAGACAAAGGACGGTATTTGATGTATTTTCATTAGCTCTCTCGGGGTTAGAATAAGTGGCAGTTTTCTCTAATGAGGCTGTGCAGTGAACTAAAAAAAAAACTAAAGCGACAAAACTCACTTGGATATATTAGTATAATTTGAACAGCGCGTCAGTATTCCATAGTAAAAAAAAATCCAGTACAGATTCCTAAACAGTGCGCCACGACTCCATAGTAAAAAATCCATATATCGTGATCCGAGTCCCTAGACGCATATGTAAAGCCTATTGGATATTTCATACAATGTAAATACGGTTTCGAACGGTGTCAGAACGTGCGACAAAACCCAAATTCGCTATTTCGGTGCGCAGCGATGGAGCAAATATTAAAAAAAAATTCTTCCACTTTTTATTTTATGACACGACCGATTTCAGCCTATCGCAGTAGTTTAAGAAAAAAATGTAGCAGTCCGAAAATGGCAGTTATATGCCGAAACCGGTTAGGTCATAAAATAACAAGTGGAAAAAAGTTTTTAAAATGATTTAATAAATTATTTATGTGACTGATTTAAAAAAAGTTTGTATGTAAAAAAAGAAAGAGGTGCCGGCATTTGTCTTTCATTCTTCATTTAATCCAGACCTCATTAGATAATCCCCCCCCCTTTAGCCCCCTCATTAACCCGCCTCGCAACGCCGCCCAGCCGGGTGGCAATATACATGGTTCTCCTGGCTTTGCAACGTAGAGCCAGGGAGATTTTGCGAGGAGTCACATAAAAAAGAAGCGATAGCTATCTCACAGTGGCGTGTTTATGCAAAATAATAATCTATTAAATCCACTTGATACCGTGGACATGCTAGGTTGCCGTTGCGTGCATCAGATTCCGTATTTAAATGAAAATATATTTACCCCGATAAGATTAATATGGTATGTCAACGATAAAGCTTCATACATCGCTAAATAATCGGAATAATAATAATGTAATCTGGCACATAAATTATATATCAGTGTGTATTCAAAGTAATTGCGTTTCGTCACTTTTACACTGCGCAAAAATCAGTGAAAATATAACTAACTAACTAACCATCACGCCGTTTCCCCGCAGGGATAGGCAGTGAGGACGGACCGCCAAACAACTCGATCTTGGCATACACTTCTTGCTTCATTCACTTTCACACAAAGTCTCATACATTCTCTTCCGTTATTCCGACTTCTGACATGGCCCGACTCAAGTATTTGATTCACTTAATCGTGCCATGTCTTCCTCGGTCGTCCCCGGCTTCTTCTTTCATTCATATATTCTCCTTACACTCCTTTCTTCGTTCATTCGCTCTACATGCCCAAACCATCTAAGCGTCCCTTTCTTAATCTTGCTCACTACGCTTACATCAGCCTTGAATTCTTTACGAATCTCAACATTTTTCACACGATCATACATGGTTTTACCACACATTCGTCTCAGAGATCTCATTTCTACAGCATTCAGTCTACTTTCATCCTTCCTCTGCCAGTTCTATGCCTCACTGCCATACATCAGGGTTGGTATCAGCACTCCATTGTGGACTGCTAGCTTCGCTTCTTTGGACAACTTTTTGTTTGCGCCAACCGCGTTCAGTCCCCCGTTAATGGAGTTTCCTGCATTCACCCTTCTTTCAAAGTCCCTATAAGCCTTTCCATCTCTCGTAAACATACTTCCCAAATACACAAACGCATCGACCTGCTCCAAGTATTCATCATTCACAACTATATTTCACATTCTGTCATGTTCTTTCATGATAATTTACATTATTTAAAAGTGATATGAAGTTGTTAAAAGTACGAAAAAAAAACTAGACCGAAAACCTAATCTAACGTAACCTAATTAATAATGTTTTTATAATTAGGTTATGTTAAATTGGGTTTTTAGGCTAATTATTTTTTGGTACTTTTAATGACTTCACATTAACAATTATATTCAAAGGATATTTTAATTTATGCATTAAAAAACTAGGATAACTTTGCACACACAAATTCGGGTCGATTCACAAGATCCTCATTACAGCATACCTTCCACCAACCTATAACTAAAACAATTTTTTAACAAAGAAATTTGCAATATTTATCTACAAAAGTATTTAACATCCTCCCTCCAACAATAAAAGTCATTACAAAATTAACCGACTTCAAAAGAAGTATTAAGATATGGATTATGGACACGAGAAGGAAGAATATAGATATGATGTTGCAACCGAACAGATATTAACGCTCACGGTATGTTTTCTTCTAGATTTTAGAATTTTTATTCTTTTATTCATTTATTACTTTTTAATTTTCCTGTAGTAATATTTTAATATAATTACGAAAACTTACTTAAAAAAGTTAACAAACTTACAAAAAAACTTACCCCACGGGGTGTGCCCCAGTAAGGTCACATTTTTTGTGACCTTTGTAAAATATTATGAAAAATAAATAAATAAACATCACTTTTAAAAAGTGTACCGATTCGTACGTGTGTTGAATTATCACGCCCACTACTAAAATTGGATGTTACTAATGTTCTATTCGAAATTATTTAGATAATTTAATAATTTTAGGTAATAATTTCTTCAAACGATTGGTATTCACTTTGGGGCGTCATTATTTATAATTGAATATTATAAAATTATTTATATATTCCTGACGATGAAAGGATCGATTTCGAAATATGTAGATATCAATGCATATTTATAAAGTGGTGAATACTAAGTATATTTTTATATTCATTTATATCATTTTAGGTAAGTTTAGGTTGTGTTAAATTTACAAAATAATTTCGGAGAATACGTGAAGATCATCTAAACTAAACGTTTTCATACTTTGTGGATCTACCCATTGAATTAGGGAATAGACACGGAAGTATGAAAAATACAGACATATGCACAGCTTCACGAAAACAAATTCCAGGTAGCGTAAAGTAAAACCGGTCGAAAATCAACACAAAAACAGCTGACAGTAGAAAAGGATTGGCGTCAAAATTGCGTATCTATATTCTACAATAATACGGTATTGATATGGTAATGCCAACCGAAACCCATCACAGGTCTGACAGCTGCGGATTGACGAGCGACCTCTGCGTGAAAGGAACCATAGGACGCTTAGCTAAATACTAACGGAACAAAGAAGCGTCCCACAGCCACAGCGTAACAATCTAGCAATAATACCCGGCCTCGTGTGACCCTGTGCCACTCACAATGCTTCCCGTCGTCGGCTCCTGTCAAATGAACGTCGAACGCTTCAACGGGGAGCCAGATAGCGAAATAAGGATGCTGTGACGGCCTCTGATGGCTAATCGATGAACGAACGGAGACAATTTTTAATTGATTCCACCGGAATCGAAAGGGGGAAAGACAGAAATGCCACTTGACAGTTGAGTAAATTTCAACTGAGGAGCTCACGAAAAATAGCATCACAAAACACGATGACGACCTCCGTGGTTGAGTGGTTACGATTCTGAGATATGAATCCGGAGGTCGCGGGTTTAAGTCCCGCAAACGCAAGTAAAAATTATTAGATTAGTTTGTGTTATTTCACAATTTATTAATTTAAAACATTATATTTTCGGGATGTTCAAGATTGGTAGATACTTTCAGTATCGCCCTGATGAAATACCACCATTAAGAATCGAGACGTCCTGATCTCCTTCCCCACCCCACTACCTTCAGCCTCACAACATATCCCATTGGGGATGCCATAGTCTCACTGGCTCCAGACGGTTGGGAGCAGTTGGGACTCTTGCTTACTGCAACTAATTCGCAAGTTTACCTCTCACTCAAAAAATACGCACCATTTATCTTAGTATTAATATATAGTTGCAGTAAGCAGTGAATAGTTTCATTTTTAGAATATATTCGTTACTTTTTTATGACAATGTATAAGAGTACCCAGAGCCAGTGAAGCTATGGCAATCCCACTTTCTAATGTTGCGGCGCTGAAGAAAGTGGAGAAGATTATCAAGTGACTGCCTATTCAGATCTGGTCAATAAACATAGCTGAAGCCGTTTCTAGCAAAGTTTCAATCCTGAATGGCGGTTTCTCAAGAGGGTGATGCTGACAGCTTCTACCACTCTGAAAGTGCAAATATAATATGTTCTGTAATTTCTTCAAAGATTTGTATTCACTTGGTGGCGTCATTATTAATAAATTAATTAAAAATTACTTTGTAATCACCACTTTATTAACATTTACATATCAACATGTTTCGAAAGCGAAGCTTTCCTCATCAGAAATTGTATTCGCTTTCGAAAGATGTTTATATGAATATATTAATAAAGTGGTGATTACAAAGTAATTTTTAATTCATTTCTATTTTCTATGTACACATATAAAAAATGAACATTTGAATTGACTTAGACATTGGAAGAAAGTTGGTCAATTGTTTGTTATTTAATTGATATTTTAAATTGGTAATGGTAAGATAAAGAGAATTACAAAAAAATCCCTGAATATTGGACAAGCACTGCTTTTAAAATTATCTGATAACAGGGAACCACCGCTGTTGCAATAAAAAAACCTCAAGGTCGTTTATAAATAACCAAAATGCCTAATGTTTTTCTTAGTTAATTGAAAGAAAACGAAACTCTCAATTACCTACACAAATGCATTTTGATGAAAGAAGTTGTAATGTGTGGAAATTAATTAAAACACAGTAGCATCTTGATCAACTATTAAAGTCGCATAAATTAAGTCGCGAAATAGAGATTAATTAAGCCCGGAACAGGTTTGAAATGAAATTCTCACCGCGTACTGTTTTGGCACCGGTGTGCAAGCAAATGCAGCGTTCCTACGTAGTTTACACTAGAGACATTGCATATAAAACCAGCCAACCGACTTTGGGAGACAAGAAACACGTTCGAATCAACTGCGCAATTAAACTAGGATGTTTAATTAAGCAATGAAAAATTGTGCAATTACTTTGTTAATGTTTAAACAGTAGAGAAGATAATGTCAACAAATCTTAATGAAAATATGAAGCAAATAATGACACCGAAAACAAACAATAAAACAACAGTCGCAATTGGGACTTGAACACAGATCCTTTAGTCTTACATAATTGATACATAATTACATTAGGTCATTTTCATTGATCTCATATTCCCAATTTCAGTTATTAACATTATCTTCGGAATTTATTTTTATTTTTTATATGAATACCGCACAAGAGTCCCAACTGCTCCCAACCGTCTGGAGCCAGTGAGACTATGGCATCCCCAATTGGGGAATGTTGTGAGGCTGAAGGTATTGGGGAGGAGAAGGGGAATAGGAAGGTGGGAAAATACCTGGCTATTCAGATCTGGTCACCAAACACGGCTAAAAGCCATTTCAAGCAACGTTTCAATTCTGAATGGCCGTCTTTCACCAAGGCGATACTGAAAATATCTTCCACTCTGGAGAATACATTAATTCCCGTGTAATTTTTGATGCCATTTTTTGTTGTTGTAATTGCATAGTTCTACCCAAATATATTTCCAATCTAGATAGTGTCTCAGATATACTTATCCGGTTTTATTTATATGGGACGTATATTGACTTTTCTAAAAGTCTAAAATGAATAATCAATGAGAAAGCAGTGATAAAGAGGTATTGTGAATTTTCATATTTATTTAATGTTAAGGAGGGCTTGAGGTTTCCCTCAGGTCATTTGTCATTTATGGGTATCTACATCTCTGTGGTAGTTTTCAATAATTAAAGAAACCCATATTGCAGAAAGAAGGAAAGATAAAAGCCGTCAAAACATTTCACAACAGAGATGGAGAGCGAAGCTTGAGTAGTAAAAAACAATAAGTTCTCATGCATCGTATGTTTAAAAAGTAAAAATGATTAATTTCCCGATAATGGTAGCACGTATGTAAAAGTATTATAAATAAATTATTACGATATTTTTCACCTTCAATAGCTTGTGTACATGAAATAGCATTTTAAATAAATGGCCTTTATATCTGTGTGTTTTAGCATTTAACTCACTTCGAGTCAACCGGGGATTACTTTGCTCGTAAGATTGAACTATTTGACTATTTAACGTAATATGAATATAACATATTTCGTAAGTTCACGCTCAGTTGTGTCGCATCATCGAAAGGCAAACGAGAAAAATCATATTTTAATGCAGAACAGTGTCATGAAAGGATTCCATAGTACTAGATACTTTCAGTATCGCCCTGGTGAAAGACCTCCGTGGTTGAGTGGTTACGATTCTCGGTTACGAATCCGGAAATTTATTAAATTCATTTGTGTGACTTGACAATTTATTCATGTAAAATAATACTTAGTATATTTGAGGCACGTACCAGAGTAGTAGATACTTTCAGTATCGCCTTGGTGAAAGACCACTATTAAGAATCGAAACGTTGCTTGAAATGGGTTTAGCCGTGTGTGGTGACCAGACCCGAAGAGGCAAGTCTTTCTCATCCTTCCCATTCCCCGCTCCATTAAGCCTCGTAAAGGTATCCCAATTGGGGATGGCATACTCACACCGCTCCGAAAGGACGTAAATACGAAAAATAACATCAATATAAATGTAGAATCTTGTACACCATTGACTTTTATTTCGATACCTTTTAATAGGAAACTAATATTGGATTACATGTTGAAATGTTGAAATAAATCTTGAATTTAGCTGGCGATGCGTATTGCGTGATGATGATTTATCTTTAGAAACGATACAATATTGTTAAATACTCGCTGTAGTACGATCTGCCAATAAAATAAACATTTACCCATTCGATAAATTTTATTCCGTTTGGCAATTTGATGTCGACACAAAAAGCAGAGAGACAATAAAATTAACAGTAACGCTCCGATTACAGGAGCCATCGTTGCTTTCACGACGCGCGTGAAAGTGGAAGACATAAATTAAAGGCTTCTTTAAATTTAGTACCATTTGCATCAAGTATGATACACATCGCTGGTAAATTATACATTTTACTTGGAAACTCTAACTTATATAATTTCTACACAATATAATGAATTTGACCTATATTAAATAGAAATGCAATAAACAAATAAAATATTGTACGGTTTGAATTATTCAAATGTCCTTGCTTTTCAAGATTACTCGGGAACGAGGTACGACAATAACAAACTAAGTAACTAACTAAGTATCACGCCGTTTCTTCGCAGGAGTAGGCAGAGAAGACGGACTGCCAAACAACTCGATCTCGGCATACACTTCTTGCTTCATTCACATTCATACATTCTATTCTATTATTCTGACTTCTGACATGGCCCGACTCAAGTATTTGATTCACTTGATCGTGCCATGTCTTCCTCGGGCGTCATATATTCTTCTTACACTCCATTCTTCGTTCATTCGCTCTACATGCCCAAACAATCTAAGCGTCGGTTCAATAATAATATACATTAAATTCTTATACAGAAATTTCAGCAAATTGATTCCTGCTACATTTATTTATTTATTCTTAATCTTAACTTTAATTATGAAAACAATAACATTACCCACTCATCTCACTAGGACAATCCTGTGTTGAGATGAGATATCTAAGTATCTTTATTTTCTTATCTTAAAATGTCGTGATTTTAAAAATACAATTAAACTGACATCATAATTAGGTAGTGATGAATACAATTAAAATAACAGGTATCTACAAATAATCAATAATGGCAAAATGAAATTTTACTTTTAGCTATAAATCATGTTATCTCTAATGTTCAGCTATCACTCGAATTCTTCGTCGAACAGACAATTTAATTGTATGTGATCTAAATTAAAAACGAGTTCCCGAAGCATCCCATTGCAGGTAAGAGTATAAATATATTCTAGGAAAGAAAGTTATCTCACTTCGAAAACGAAATACAATTTTCCCGTACACTGTACACCTAGCTGATCAAAGCAAATTATCACAGTTTGTTAATAAAGATATTTTAATTTTGTTTTCAAATAAAGTCAGCTTACTTTGAAGCGACAAGCCTAAAGACCAATTAAAAATGATTATACAATCCAATTCAATTTGTAAATAAGTCTCTGAAGTAAATTGGAAAGAGGTGGATATTAAATTGGGATCAGTGACAGGAGTCTATGGAGCAATAAGCAGCAGGGAACAGGAGAACAGAGCACGCAGGATGTTTGCTGCAGAATGTTATTAGCGCCTAGACTAGACAGTAGTTGTTGCAGTACTGGTGTTGTACGGTAGCGAGAAGGGAGGAAGGAGGAGCAACTACCATAAATTCGGTAATAAATGTCAACCGCTCACAATGGGCCGGGAGAGGAGAGCGATAGCTGCCGCCCCGAAAGGCACGAATTTGCATTTTACGATTTTTGAAAACGCTTTCACGCGCCCGGCTGAACACAATAGCTGATATTTCGGCTCATGCATGTGTGCGCCGATATAATGAAGGAACGATAAGGGCTGCAGTCTACCCCCGACACTAATACGACAAATAAAAACTGACATGTATGCAAGGGATGGGGGTTCGTCATTTCTGTTCTCCCAAATCTCGTCAAAAGCAAGAAAGAAATAATTACTAAGACCCGTCATTATTTAAAAATAATCATATTTTGTAAATTAATTTAAACGGAAGATCAAGGTAATTGAAGGCTTTCAATATTCCCGTGAGATGAATAAATTTGCAAACCCTCTTCCACCTCGCGCTATTTTATGGTATTTCAATAAATTTACTTAACCAGGAATCTCATTTTGTGCGCTAAAATATTGGCGATGGTGGGTCTTGCCATTGTACCCAGACTGTATTTAATCACGCTCGAGTTGCTCGCAAGAATTTTACGAGTCTTAGCGTGTAAAACAGATTACCGAGACTTTAATTAACTTTTGTGGATTTTTGATTGTAATTGTTATCTGTATCTATGTTTTACGTAAAAAAAAACCTTTTGTTTCGAGAATAATAAATAGAATATAAATCTTCTTTCCGGTTCTATTGTACCCATTACACAAAGCGGCAGTTAATTTAGGAGTTTTAAAAAGAATGGCCAATTATAGACTATTGTCATTTATTTCAATTAAAATAAAAGTATGTCATATTACTTGTCAGAAAGGGCTTACCCGCATTTCGATAATGATAAATTATTATGAAATATTATAAAGCATGCTTGATTGAAATTGAACAAAATCAATAAAAGTAAAGGGCGGGAAAGTTTGATGAATCCGAGAGAACAAGTTTTTACGACAAATACCAGAATAAACTACCCAGCTTACACAATGAGCGCCAGAGAGTCATGAGACACGAACGACAAGCAAGAAAAAACTTTCAAAGCTCGAAAGTTGGGCCAAGCGTCGAGCCTTGGGGGACACCAGACGGCACCGAAAGATCATGGGTAGTTCGGATTTTATAGCTAAACTGGAAACTTCACTGTTCCTTAGCTATGGCGGACTTCAACTTACTAAATGATCTATAGGAGTTACTTAGTAGTTCACATTCACTGTTACTGGGATTTGATAACATCTTTAATTCAGAATTAATAAACATTTTAAGCAAAGATTATCAAGTTATTATACAGTAATGAGAAGTTTTAACATTTGATGTACTACAATGATAGTTGAGGGATTGGTAAAAAAAACTGTAATTAATTAGTTCGGCACAATCACGTTTTTTTATTAGTTTCATAAGACAGAAGGACAAAAAGATAAGTGTTGCAATAAGCGGGAAAATAATGTTATCATCCTAGACTTTTGCGTCACTCAATTACTAGAGCTATTAAAATCATATTATCATAAGCATTATTTTAAATAAACCTTTGATATCAATTAGGTGTATGTGTGTGTGCAATAAAGTTACAGTCTCCCTTCAGTAAAAAATAAGATTATAAGAATGTAAGAATTACAGAATGTAAGAGTGTAAAAATAGAAGAATGGAAGATTATAAGAATCTAAGAAATTAATAATGTAAGACCGCAAGAACATAAGAACGTAAGAATGTAGGAGAATTTAAGCATTATTTCATTATAATATTATATTATTATCAACAAAAAAATATACGATGAAGCAAAACTATTAACAAAAAGAAAACTGTACGAGTATAATATATGTCTCTTAATATATAAAATAAATAACAAACTATATATAAACACAGAATTCATTAAAACGTCACAAGTAAACACACACACACTCTTTACACGGCAGCACGATAACATACATTTGCACACCATGCATACGCAATATGGCAAGCAATCCATTAGCTACGAGGGGAGCAATTTATATAATTGGCTTCGAGAAGAAATTAAAAAATAAAAAGTGTAGATATATTTAAAAATAAGTTATTCCTTTTGACCGTGTTTCGCTACTACCGTAGCTTCTTCAGGGCAGTATACAGCTAAACTATGAACTAAGATACACATGTGTTATAGATTGATAAAAACAGGCGAGTGGAGGGCCAAGGGTGGGAGATCAGCAGGTACATGACCGGGAAGGATGTGTACTTTGTTTATTGGGAATTATAATAATTATAATCGGCAAAAGTATAAATAAAAGTGATGTAAACAAAGTTATTGTTTTATTTTTTAAATTATAATGTCACATCACAGAGTTACCGATTCATATGAAAATACATTCCTTTTGAAATTAAACGAACAAAATAATTTAAATTTATAAAATTGTTATGTATTCATTTAGGTAATAATTCTAGCCAAGTAAGTGAAAATGAAATTGTCTTTTTTCTGGAATTAAATAAAAGCTTTAAATATGATATATAGAATTACAGAATGTTCCTATGTTCTTAGGAATGTAAGAAGAATGTATGTTTGTATGAATGTGAGAATTATAGAATTTAAGAATCTGAAAAAGTAAGAATGCAAGATCGCAAGAACATAAGAAAGCAAGAAAGTAAGAGTGTAGGAGAATATAAGAATGTAAGCTTTATATCATTAGTAATTTAAAAGTATAGTAGGCAAGAACGTGGGAATGTAAGAATGTAGAAATGTAGGAATGTAAAAGTGTATGTAAAGAGTGAGAGCTGTATGAACATTGCAATTAGGCGGAATCTAAAAAGTAAAATTTGAACAAAAAGGAATTTTGAAAAAAAAACTTCGGACGATAAACCCCAATACTTATTTCAGAGTTTTCTCTTTAAGCGTAGAACTAAATGGCAACATCAAAAGCTGAATATTCGTCCTCCATAAAAGCAAGTGGAAAATGGTCACTGAGCGGAAGGATTTCCATCGCCCGAGGGTGGGCGGGATACCAGTGGGCGGGAGCGGCGAGGAAGGGCGGGCGGCAGAGGGCGGGCAACAGGAAGGAAATGGGCACCGTCCTTTTGGAAAGGGCGGAACGGCCAGCACTAAAAAGGCGCACCGAAAAAAAACTCGGACAAAAAGCTGAGTAGGAGCAAAAAACAGGGAGGGCACTGTTTGTGTTGCATTCGTAAAATATACCATGTGGATATCTCTTTTTCAATGTTGGCCGCCGCCTTTGGTCATTCCGATTTAATGTTTTGATAAGAGAGTGGGTCCTCCGTTCGGTTTCCAATCAAACGATCATACAAAAAATTTGCAGTCTCGCTCCCTAGAGAAATATTGTAAAATTGAAATCGGTATTATTTTCAGATTACGAATACTGCCACTTGCTTTTCAGTCTACATAATTTTAATAAACTGCCGGTACCTACCTACCGACCATCTGACAACCACTGATTCAAACACGCAGAAAACACAAGAACTCAAGAAACATTAGAAAATCAACGAGATTATATAAACCTCGATTGCTTCAAGAAAATCATTATTTTCCCGTGTCCCGGTCGTGTAACTAATTAACTTATGTCTCTTTGCTTCAGTATCGTGTAACTCAATTAATTACAAAATTATAATCACAGCAACAAACATAATACGATAGCAAGTTCTGTGACCAATATTTATAAGATTAGAACAATATACAATAAATATTATACCAGCAAAAATAATTAATCTTCGGTAAGTTTACTTAATTTAATAATTTGCACTAAATCATCACACACCTTGTGATCAGTAATATTAATTATTTAATACGAGTAATAGGGATCTAATATTGCCTATAAAACTTTAAAACAATATACTAAATGGACGACGCACCATAACGTTTTTATTCCTTTTTAAATGAATACCATACAATAGTCCCAGCTATCTGGAGCTAATAGGACCTAATTATCGGGTTTATGTTATAAGACTGAAGGGAGTGGGGAGGGAAAATAGGAAGGTTGGGAAGTGTACATAAGTTACGAAAGGATATATAAAAAGGACGACAGTATTGCGATAGTAGAGTTGCTGATGCAAGGCCGATGTAAGCGCAAAGAACAAGATTTAGAAAGGAACGCTTGTATATTGGAATATGAGTGTCTGGAGAATAACACGCAAGCCAATGGCAACGAAGCATGGAACTAGCAGATAAAGGACGAAAGTTAATTGAACGCGGTAGAAATTAGATCCCTGAGACGTGTGTGGTTTGGTAAGGGTCAGCACTAAAAAAACACCCTAAGTATCATTTTGTAGTCTGCTATTTCAAACAATACAACAAATTATTTATCCGAGGAATTGCTGACGGGAATTGACTGTCCTAAAACGGGAACTTCCCAGTTGGACAGTCAAAGCGTTTTTACTGTAATTTTTATTTTTTATTTAATAAATAAAATAAAATAAACTTTAAGAAAATGTCTAAAGTTTCCAGTGACAAAAAACGTTAAAATGTAATATTTTAAATTCAATGAAATACATACTAAAATGTCTATAATAGATGCAGTTTCAAAACCAGTGAAAGCACTTTCGAGCGTTTTACGTAAAATTTCAGTACGCATTTCACATAGCATTTAAAAGACTACAGTTACAGGATATTTGTCTTTTGAAACCTTCTACATTTTTATAACTACTCGTATAAAATTTACAAATATATCATTCGTAATATTTTTTGCGTTAGCAAACTACAATGTGTGTATTTTTGAGTGCTGACCTTTAAAGACATGGAGATTTTAAAAAAATATTCGGCTGATTTACTTTAATATTATCAAACTTAGTCAAAAGTATCTATAATTACACATGTATTATTTTTTAAAGGATTTTCCCACTGTAACCAAAACAAAAACAAAAAAATTATTTCCCTTCAAATTCTATACCCAATTTTCATTTATATAGCAAAACTAAAACATTAAACAAAACTAATCAATGTACATCAATCCGTGTACCACATTTAACACATCCACGTGAACATCTCAGCACAGGTTCTCCTAGAGAGGTGGTCACGACACATAACAACTCCATTCACAGTATCCCCCTTCAAACCTACCTTACACTCCACATTATAAAACCCTACACAAAGCACCTTTATTATACTTTAAAAAATACATATATTATGTAAAATATAGATATAAATAAATAAATAAAAACAGATAAATAAATAAAGCCAATGGTCGTCACGTACTAAAAAGAATGTAACGAGCAATGTAATGTACGTTTGTTACTGGAATAATATCTGTAAATATGCATGTAAAATAAAATAAATAAATAATATGGAGAAAATTTGTTTTTGTTTCATTGAACGCAACTCGCTGTGAAACATAGAATGTTTTAAAATACCCCCGATCTAAGGGGAAATAGTGATCGATTACTTACACGGCGGACGTTCCCTTATCTCACCCAAAGCTTACCTGAAACAAACAAGAAAATAGATATTAGGACAGTAGTGGCATATAACATCGTATGGCAGGTGCACCAAGCAGTAGATGCTCATACCGCTGGTAGATCCGTCGTTACCTCTCCCGCTTTCTCATGTACGACGCATGTAACAGAAGGAGAGGTTACACCGGTGCTATACTATCGGTATCGAATACCCACTAAAGGTAGGGGAGAGTACCCATGAACTGGACACTTGCACTCTCAACGCTTTAAATTCCAACCTACATATCACTTTCTTAACAAAATAATTAATGTCTCCTTCTTTAATGTTGTAAAAATAATAATAATAATTGGATAATTTACATAGCGCCGTATTTGTGAAAAATCGGCTCAATGGCGCTGTACAATTGTTTCTTTCTGAGATGTAGGTATCTTATTATGCGCAAAAAGGTACAGAAACACATTTACCTGGCAGGTCACTCTAGATTAAAACGTTATTTTAGAAAGCTTTAGCTTGGGAAGATACAATGTTGTACGCACAGGGCAGGCATATTAAAAACACTGCACTTTGAATGATATTACGGTTCATATTTTATTCTTATTTATTATTGATATTACATCTGTTAGAAGATTATTGGAAAAAAAAGAGTTGATATATATTTTAAATACTAATGTTTTCGTTGTTCTATTTTACAACTGGAGAACAAATTTTAGAAAATGATAGAAAAAAAAGCTTTCAAATGTTGGACACGTGACCCCATAAACGGACAATTACATCTTAGAGCTTATTAATATAGTTGGTTTGGTTATTCGGTTGGGAATCCTTGCATTCGCAAGATATTATGTTTTAAAATGATGTTGCAAAGTTGAAGCAGTAAAATTTAAAAAATCAAGTATTTAAAATTCTGGCATAACGCCAAAAATAAAACAGATTTTTTTAGTAATATCAGTATTAATACAAATGCACAACTTTTGATGGCACTGGCTCATCTGAATATGAATAAAGCTTTGGCTGTCTCTGTCAGTTTAGAGGGAGGTTTAGCGTTTAAGTTTGATCACTTGAAAGGACCGCGCAACGTCCAGTTCACGGAAAGGCAATTTTTTTTTACATATCAACATTACAACAAACACAAATCGAGTATAAATAGGTAAAACCTCTTAAGATAATCAATTTAATTTTTGGGAATGTTACCATGAATGTCATAATGACCATTTTCTATTGATAATATGGTTTTGCCATTTGAGTTGAAAGGGGATATTTTTCGTATTACAAACTGATAGTAAACAATTTTTTGTTTTTTTTTTTTTTTTAAATATTGATGAAATGAGTCAAACCTCACATCTCATAATATTATAAATAGAAATCCAATATTTACGTCACTTCAAAAAAATAAATTCACTTACAATTAAAAAAAAATAATAATATTCGTTTATATCGTCTCCTGTAATGTTTTCATTTTGTGGCTTAAATGAGTTTATCTACTTGCAGTCGATATTATTATTAAGAACTTTACTTGTCATTTAAGTAGATTAATATTTAAAAAAATAATTAAATAATATAATTTGTATTTACCACTTTATTAACATAAAGATATAAGTTTCGAAAGCGATGCTTTTTTCATCAGTATTACTCATGTAATGTGTTTATATTAATAAAGTGGCGAATACAAAGCATATTATTTAATTTATTTATTTATAATGACGCCACAAAGTGAAAACCAATCGTTTGAATAAATTATAATATTTAATAGTTCAATATTGTCAACGTGTAGTAACGTGTAGTAACGTGTAGTAACGTGTAGTAAACCTGGACGGATTTACAGAAGGTAAATAATGTAAACCATCGACGAATCGCCGTAGTTGAGATATTACTAATGTTCAGTCCATAGGATGTCCATTTGAAGGGTATTTCCCCCTACATGGCCGACTTACTAGTTCTCTATTTCCACTTGGCTGCCAATGTTGGCCGTGCGGTCTTATCTTAACTGGTGGGGACCTCATTATGTCCATTGTTGGGGTCCGAAACAGATAAGTCAAAACATAACGAGAGTCCCATAGATAAATCTAGACGCCATACGTCATACTGACGATGCAAGAGATATAGACAGAAATAATAACAACACAATCATTTTGAAAATGGTTAATAAGGAACTCCAATCCAATTTTTTTAACAATAATGACGTTCAAACCTAAATAAATACCAGTATATTTCGTTTTTTTCCTTTAGTTAGTTTTCATGGAAAAAATAATTCACAAAGTTTCAATTTTTCAACGTCCGCAAAAACGCTCCAAATCTATGGCCGGTCGGTTTTGATCAGTTTTGAGGTTAGAATGTCAAATATAAAAACAAGGATGAGCTTTACCATACATAATTGTATATTCTATTCATGGTAAACCATAACTAAAAATAAGAAATAAAATTATTTACCTTTTTAGAAACTTTAACTCAAAGAATAATAATAGTTATATAATTGAAAATACACTTTGTATTTTTTTCAATTATATAATTAATAATGATGCCACAAAGTTATCAATCATTTGAAGAAATTATAATAATAATAGTATTGACCATTAACATTATCATAATATCCATATTAATAATTGGTTTGATCATGAACACTCCAATTTCTTTCATGAACAACAATTCTTGTTTTCATTGAACAACAATTATAGAACTCAAAGTCACCCAAAATACGTTAAAATTTCACCAAAACTAAAAAAATACACATTTAAAATACAAAACAAAACAGAAAAATATTTTTTTTCATACTAATCCAAAAACAGAATGCTCACGTCACGTCAGATGTTCCAAATATAATGGTACCAACATAGCACGGTGTTTTGATGAGCTGATTTGTTATTCACATTTAAATAACGATTTATAAATTCTATATAATGTTAAGTTATATATTCAGAATCGTCGTTTGCTGATCTATATGAATATACATTTTTAAAGTGATTATATTTTTCACCGGAGTTCCTTATTGTAAGTATACAAAAACCTAAATTAAAATTAATAAAAAATAAAAATTTCTTAGGCTACCCATTTTAGGCCGGCCATACATGTAACAAACTTGTGTAAAATTTGTCCAAGTATACTTGTGCATGTCTTCAGCTCAAGCATACTTGTCAAGTATAGAGAAACGCGTAAGAAAGGTAACCTAGAAAATTACATAAACAAAGCTGAACCCCGTTGCAATACTACCCAGATATGGGGTAAAAGTGGATAAAATCTTTGAAATATTTTCTACGCATTTCTCCCTTCTGCGTTATTAGTAAAATTATGAGTATGTACGAGAAGCAAAAATGTATAAAATGAAACACTTCTAAATATATTTTTTTTTATCAGATTACTAGTTTTACTACCCAGCTTCACGTGAGATTTGGATAGAAAAATATGGAACAAACAATATGGCGTATTGTCTCATTTTTTTACAGTCAAATGAATAATTTATTAAGGTTATTATGGAAATCACGTTGCGTGCTAAAAATACTTGTATAGTCCCAGAAAATTCAGACAAAAAAACCGGCCCAAATTTCAAACAGCAAATAAACAAACAGATTTTCCGTTGTGTACGTGTATTAAAATATTATACAAACGTTTTTTATAACTATTAATTGATAAACTAAAGTTCTTAAAAACTTAAGACAAGATTTTTGTGCATAGCGCAAAGGGTAACAATTATTTTTATAAACAATAATTATTAGCCTGAAACACTCATCCAAATTGAAAAAACCTTTCCGAGCAAAGATAAATGTCGCCGACAGGACTCGAACCTGCACCCTTCTGATGTCCGGTCAGATGCTCTACCGTTGAGCTACGTCGGCTTATCGCAAACCCGCCAAGTTAATCAATATATGCTAGTGTTTCATTCAATAATTACTGTTTTTATTATATTTTCACCTGTAAACAACCAACTTTATTAGTATGAGAGAGGCTTGTAACGGCTAAATCCCTCAAAATAGATGGCGTCGAGACAAATTATGTCTACATTTTATTGGTGAAAATTGCTTTGACTTGTCAAATATTTATTAATTGATAAACTAAAGTTCTTAAAACTTAAGACGAGATTTTTGTGCATAGCGCAAAGGGTAACAATTATTTTTATAAACAATAATTATTAGCCTGAAACACTCATCCAAATTGAAAAAAACCTTTCCGAGCAAAGATAAATGTCGCCGACAGGACTCGAACCTGCACCCTACAGGTGAAAATATAATAAAAACAGTAATTATTGAATGAAACACTAGTATATATTGATTAACTTGGCAGGTTTGCGATAAGCCGACGTAGCTCAACGGTAGAGCATCTGACCGGACATCAGAAGGGTGCAGGTTCGAGTCCTGTCGGCGACATTTATCTTTTCTCGGAAAATTTTCAATTTGGATGAGTGTTCAGGCTAATAATTATTGTTTATAAAAAAAAAAAAAAGTTTTTTATAACCTTTAGCAAAAGGGAAAGTGTAACCTTCTAGGATTATACATTAGAACTACGAGGTTTTAGTGTGTCATCCTTATCCTGCATCCTGTAGCAGTTTTATAATCTAAGCATACTCCAGTAGGTACTCCACACTGCAGACAAACTGTAACTTTCGGCCGTTTATTATAGATACGGAATGTTCAATTCCCAATGGAGACATTCTCACGTTAATGCGGTGTGCCTATCTAGGAGCTAGTAGTACGATGGACGAACACAGCACACCAATACAGTTTTATTGATAAATATTGATTGCATTTCAAAGCGCTTCGGAAGGAAAGCTAACGATAATAAAGTTGATACTGAATACATTCTGTCTTTCTCTATACACCGTACGTTACGCTTACCCTACGAAACTTCAGGGGGTTATTTGTGATAAATTGACTATCTAAGAAAAAAATCGTTACAACACTTCGAAAATGAGAGCGGTAGATACTCTCAGTATCACCCCGATGAGAGGTGGTGAGAGGAGGAAAATAATTAGGTATTGATGTTCCAGTTGTCAAAAACAAACCACTGATCCAAAATGGCTGATAATGCTAACATATGATAAACATATGTGTACCAACATAACAAAAAAAAATCGATAATCGAATGTACACAGCCCGCGAAAATTCAAAATTCACCTTTTCTTTTGAACACACCTCATACATATTAATGTGAAAATACATTTAAGAGATGGCTATTAAAATAAACGGTTAATAATAGTATATTATTCACTATTAACACTTTTTATAATTTCTAAATTACATGTTTTTTAAAATGATGCACAAAGTGAATTTCCGTTTAATTAATAAATAATAATTTAATAAACAATATGAAATTATATGACTAAGCATAGATCTAACGCCTTTCTACGTTATATAAGGAAGAAGTGCAAAAATTCTAAAGCGAACAGACTATCCTTTTTAAACACCTGTTTAAACGTTCAAGAACACGAACCCTACCGTGGTAGCCTGGTGTTAAAATACGCCTGCGTGTACTACCTATGTACTTACTACACTTTCGCCAACGTAACTATACGTAGATGTGTACAGCCCAATGAACGTAACACATAAAGTTCCCTTTGAAACTGATACGGGCCGTTTGATAGGATTCTGTAAATAGACGGAGAAAGTTTACGAACCTGTCAATCAGGGAAACTCGCGTAAGTACAGATTGTACGCGGACCCGATAGCAATAGACACGATGTGCCGTCAACAGTAGTGTAGATGTGTACTAGTGTACAGTCATCAACGTCCACTTCGATAACAATGATTGTCAGTTGTGTAAGGTGTAAACACGTAAAATAAAATTATAACTATGGCACGTGCGGTTACCGAACCAGGAACACCTCGATAGTGGTCTTACCTAGGACTAGGTTTCATTTTGTCTACAAAGGAAAGAAGGGGATGAGTCAAAAAACGCTCTAACGAAAAGAAAACACTAAACCTTTTGTCTTTTTCGTTCTTATAAAATGCAGAAATGTATCATAATGTCATTCTATTTTTTTATTAGGTAGTATTAGTTTGTAAGATATTCTACAGATTTGTGCAATACACGTTCAATCTTACACAATGTAAGCTGTTCCTTGTACTTAGGAAAGGAGTGCTCGTTAATATAAAAATAAAACTGTATAGTGCAAACAAATACATATATAAAATGTTTCAACTAAGGAAAGTTAAGTATACAGAAAAATGAATAACAAATTATAAACAATAATTATTAGCCTGAAACACTCATCCAAATTGAAAAAACCTTCCGAGAAAAGATAAATGTCGCCGACAGCGACAGGACTCGAACTTGCACCCTTCTGATTGCTGGTCAGATGCTCTACCTTTGAGCTACGTCGGCTTATCGCAAACCCAACAAGTTAATCAATATATACTAGTGTTTCATTCAATAATTATTGTTTTTATTATATTTCACCTGTAAACAACCAACTTTATTAGTATGAGAAAGGCTTGTAATGGCTAAATCCCTCAATAGATGGCGTCGAGACAAATTATGTCTAGAAGAGCATCTGACCGGCAATCAGAAGGGTGCAGGTTCGAGTCCTGTCGGCGACATTTATCTTTTCTCGGAAGGTTTTTTCAATTTGGATGAGTGTTTCAAGCTAATAATTATTGTTTATAAAAATAATTGTTACCCTTTGCGCTATGCACAAAAATCTTGTCTTAAAAAAACTTTAGATTATTAATTAACAAATTATAAATTTACAATAGCATATAAATTATTATTGTTTCACAGATATAGTGAAACTGTATAGTGAAAACAAACACAAAGAAGATTAGTAGGCAAATAGTATGCATTTTAACGTACACATTTAAAAAATATGGATATAAGAAAATATGTAATTTGCTACATTTTTTTATATGAATACCGCATAAGTGTCCCAAATGCTCACAATCGTCTGGAGCCTGTGAGACTATGGCATCCCCAATTGGGAAGTGTTGTGAGGCTGGATGCATTGGGGAGGGGAAGGAGAAAGGAGTAAGGTGGGGAAATACCTGGCTATTCAGATCTGGTCACCAAACACGACTAAAAGCCATTTCAAACAATGTTTCAATTCTGAATGGTGGTCTTTCACCAGGGCGATACTGAGAGTATCTTCCCCTCTGGAACGGGCGCAAATATACTATATATTATTTTGAAATGAATTAATTGTGAAACAGCACAAATTAATTAAATTAAATTTACTTGCGCAAGCCGCTACTATGCATTTGCTGAGATAGAATTACATTTTAATGCAAAATATGTAGGCCAATTACAGGTGTATCAGCACGCACCCGACACACTTGAACAAGTGAATCCTGAGTGTAGGTATTTGGAGTAAAAAATGTGTATGTCATTTTGCTGACCGATGAATTTATTTTTCAATAAAAAAAAAGTTTTTTTCCGTCACACGTCGCCACTGGCTACATGGCGTGATACACACTCCATCTTGTTCCAGCAGTACCGTACAGACGGGATAGGGTGGATACCATGTCACCCGTTGCGACGTGTTCCAGTGAAATTAGTGGTTACGTGTAAGAGAAATATTTTTTTGTTTGTTTTTAACTATAAAAAATGTCATCAGATAGCAAGATGACATGTAAGTGAGCTCAGGAATCGCTGGTTTAAATCTGTCGGGTACGTGCTGATACACCTGTATATGTAACCAAGGGGCGGCTTTGTATGCATAACTGAAAATTCGATTTTTTGTGTCAATCGCTTTTTTTTTTTTTAATTTTCTGTCTAAAAGTATTTTTAGACAGAAAATAAGCGGAAAAAGTTGTTTGTGTAATGATGGACAACTTGACTAGCAGAGAATTGAACCTATGACACCTGGGTGGGAACCCAAGGAACCGAACCATCTTACTTCTGCCTCTTATAATGAAGTTCGATAAAAACTCAAGCGGGGCACATCTATCTGCTCCGTAAACCGAGTTATCACTGTAGGGCTAGGGCACATATTATATCTGCGAAATATTCTCAAACATGACAAAAGTGTCCCACATTATTTTGTGACATTCTCGAATCTTGGCTTGGCGAAACTAATTCCCTAATGACCTATGTAGCAAAAGTTTGTCTCTGGTTGTTTCACCGTACGCGGAGGCCAAATTCAACACAATCCAATAATGATTTATGACTTAGCAGGTTTTCGGAACCACCATAAAAATTATTACTTGAAAACAATAATAGTGAATGTTTGTCCTGCACAAATATAGTATCTAAGTCAGTTGTTTTTAACTTTATGGGTTTACCTTTATCGTAGTATTTAGCAAATACCACAACGTTACAAAAAAAGACAAAAAATCATTCTCAGATTATAAAATTCGCTGGAAAATCATCTTACTTTAGTGTCCAAAAACTCGCACTAAGGTTGGAAACAATCAAATATAACAGCCGGAGCGTTTAGATGTTCATACTGGCTCTGATCGTCGAATTGATCATCAATCAATTGTGAAGTAATTTCATACATCCCAGCCTTTTAATAAAAGGTATATAAATATTAAGGTCAAAATTCCAATAGAAAACATTAATTATGGACGTTTGATGAATCGGTTGCATGTAATTACGCTTTAATTAACCACCTAATTGACAGCCCTGCCATCGTCACCACTATTAAATTTCATATACCGATGAGGAACACAAGTTAAACAAGACAAAATGTAACATTTTCCTACTACACGTACAAAACCAACTATTATTCACACTCACTAACCAATAGGATGCATGGATTTGGGCAAAACAAGTTTGGAGATATTGTTGATATATTTGCTGACTCCATTTATAAAATAAAGCGTCATCTATACCAGCACTTTGATGAATCCTACAATTAATTATTGTAGCGTGGATAATGTAGCATTAATAATTTGTGTTATATTACTCTTTCAGTTTTTTTTATGTTACTGTTGCTAAACGTTTAAAAAATATTATTTAACATTGCTTTACGGTTTAAAAACTCTACGCACTTGATAGCTCATTATATTCTGTAAAAAGCCCAGATGGGTGTATAATTTAATAAATAAATAAAAAGGTTTGTTTTTAAAAGTATTTTAAAACTAGTTTCCAGCTTTTTCAACTTTTCGCTTTCATAATACCACAAAATACTTTGCGAAGCCTTAGTGTTACGAGGAACAACAGTTATGAACCACTGATCGGAATTGTGGAGTACCTACCGGGTCGAGATCTATTACCATTTGTTCAACGCTTGGGACAAAAAGCGAAAATGAATACAAACACACGTGCCATTACAAATAGCGCCAGAAATGGCCCGTCTTTACAGACAGCGATGTATGCAACAAAGCAGTTAGAGAAGAAACGCTTTATATGGAACGTATCTATATATCAGAATAGGAAGAACGACCTGCCTATATATATAAATTTCTATAAAAGCAACATTGATGGAAAGAAAATGGAGGGAAATCACGCAATATTCTTGGAAACTTGTAAATAATATATTATTCTTTTCGTGTGGTGGGAGGATTAGGTGACACAAATAAAAATGTCATAAAATATAAAATAAAACCATGATAAAAAAGCGTTTTGTGTCGACGAAAATTGAAATTACCTATCTACAAAAATCCAGTTCTTGCACAAATTTCCCACAGTTAATGTTAAATTTTCGACCAAACAAAAACAATAGTACATTTTAAAGAGCGAACGTTTGAACATATGTGTGTACACCAATAGTGGTTCAAAGTAGTTAACACCCGCCCACAGTCCCATCATACCTCACAGTACTACTACGATACATATTTCCAAATCTAATCTAATTCTATAGTGTACGAGTATATAGTATAAATTGCACATAGTTTAAATTGTACCAGTCTGAAGATGCTCGTTGTAAAGTGAAACCAGTCCGGTATGAAATAAATAAGTGGAAAAAAGATGTAAATGTTTTTATTCATCAAAAAATTCATACAAAAATGGAATTCCACCATGAATTGACAGATTCAAACTAAGAAATAATCAAACATCTCCATTGTACAAGATTTACGTACTATGCCATATCTTTTTAAATAACAAAATATCTTCAATTTTAGAATAACTTAATGAAACAAACTTCATTGAAATATATTTTTAATCATTGAATAAATATTAAAACTTTCAAAATGAAACATGAAACCAAAAAAACACAAAAGGGTAACGGTAGCAACTGGGACTCGAACCCAATCGGCATATCACCCGAACAGATATTATTATAAAGGGAGTTAGTGACTTAGGTAATGTAAACCATACAATAATATAATTATGTAGCACATATTGCACTTATATTTAAATATGGCGTACTGTATGAAACTGTATAACGTTCTTTCAATAAACGTCAACTTATCGACACTGAAACTGAAAATGAAGTGAATTTACGCGAATAGTTTAAATTTAAACAAATAAGTGCAATATATGACGACACGCAAATTAAAAACAAAACATTCGTTGATTCATTTTGCTGAGTGTGCGAAAAATAATAAATTCCCAAAATAAATAGTATCGAGGCTTGTTTGTTTGAAACTATTATTTTGGCGCTCTCGCAGCAGCCGGCAGCTTTTTATAAGCGCTCCCGTTTATCTGAGAAATATTGCTTAGTTCTTAATTTTTCCGGTGTTAAAATAGCGTAAAATAACCGTAATAATTTATAGGTTACATTTATAAAAATCTTATAATTTTAGTGTGGCCGTTTCGGGCTTAAATCAAGTTTATAATAAAAAATCAAATAAAAACCCAAACATTTTAAGTTCAAATCTGTCATTTTGTTCTAAATTAACCCAAAAGCATCGGTCATCGGTCGCCACATGTGCTTGTTTAAAGACCTTTGCCTGTTAAAAGCCTAGGGAAGTGTCCAAAGTGAATTAGTGAATGGTTGATTTACAATGTTATTCTTTGAACTATGGTGATTGTAAACAATATCGTTTACGACCGGGCTGCATAATAATAAATGTGAATGTGTTATTTTGGACCATTTAATAGCTGCAAAAAGATATCGTTGTATAACCTTGAACGTTGTACCACAATCGCAACCCGTAAAATTAGATTTCGTGGCTGCCGAGAAAGGCGCAATAGGAAAAGACATTTGACGAGAAGATCTTCTGCTGTCACGGCGACCTGAGTTCTGACCTCCAGTCTACAGAGCAGATCCGGTGCATCATGCGGCCCACGGACGTGCCCGACCAGGCTGCTCTGCGACCTGCTGTGGTCCGACCCCGACAAGGACACCACCGGCTGGGGCGAGAAATGGACGACACGCTGGTGTGCTCTTTCCAGATCCTGAAGCCGGCCGACAAGCGCTACCTGGCGTACCGGCAGTCCCGTCAGGCCGCCCAGGGGCGTCACCAACAAAGACAAAGAAGATTGGATATGGATATGGATCAGTTCCCCCGGCCCCCGTCCTCACCGCCGCCCAACTTCACATGACTCCTATCATTTTTATTAGCGTTTTGCAATATATCGTAAGGAATAAATACAGTTAGCATTTTTTTTCTCTCAATTTAACATGTATGAAAACTTAGATCAAGCCGTATTTAGTTTTGATAATTTAACTGCATCTCTTTATATGGTCTATAAATAATGTGTAATGATAGCCTGTCCAAAAAAAAAATGTAATAGATGTAATATAGGAATAATGTAAGAATAGGAAGTAAGATTTGTACAGCGCCCTTGAGGTGATTTTTCACAAAAACGGCGCTATAAAAATCATCCGATTATTATCACCTTTGTGTACCAAGTGGGTCGAGGTGAGAATGTATTGGAGCTCATTATAATATGCGTAAGCGGGTATTAAATTTACATAAAGATAGCGTTTATTGGAATACCGAATATACGAGCCACCGCAAACCTCATATTCCTCTAACTATTGAAATGTTCATAAAATGCTAATAAAAGATACTTCTAACGGGAGACACCTCGTCAAAATATCCGCCCACTACTGTTAATAGTTGAGGAGCCATGTGGGTATTACATTTCCTTTCCTCACCTGTCGCCTGAGGTTAAATGATTCACTGTTATACCAGGAGTGAATGCTTTCCAGCTGTGAAAATATGCATCTCTTCTTTAAAAGGGATAAATTATCTCTAAAAAGGTAGCACACATCGATTCAATGAAGTCTCTTTTTTTTCTTAGTGTCTTCATTTTGCTTGTCACCCGCGTTCTAACTATAGAAAAGGCCGTACTTCAGATTTCACGTTTTCCACGGGGTCGAAGACCTCACGTATGTGTATATAGTGATAATAATGCACACGCACAACTCACGCGCTCGTATACACATGAGAAACACCAACACACACACACATAAAACTGGACGTTTAAGGATATTGGTGGTTTAGGGGGTTAAGTGTAAAATAGGAATACTCCGTATTATAAGATTAAAAAATATGTACCTTGTACTCATGAACCGATTTTGACAATGTGTGAAATGTCTTTATTTTGCTATCTATTTGAAGCTATCTATATTTGTGAAGTAGTGCCCTTCTCAGTTTTTAATGCCCCAGTACACTGCATAAAATGTTTGACAAACAATATAAAAGATTCAGAATTTGCTTGTAACTTTATATTTCTAACTTTATACATTAAACGGTATCTTATCGTTTACATTGATGAAAAATCAGAAACGACAAACTTTATCACAGGAAAATTTCCCCTTTGCCTAACGGTTAAAGATGGCGTACAGTCTGTTTTAGGGATGAGTTGTTTATGAACGGGCCGTTCATCTGTGCCGGCTCATTTTGATGAGCCGTGAGCGTACGACTCCTGGTAAACCGCAATGCGGCTCAATTGAACTGTGACTCTTTTTGACAAACATTGGAATCACAAGAAAGATTGTTTATGTATCTACAAAGATAAACATATCTCAGATGTTCGATGGTATTTTCATGAATTCCTGGGATGACGCATCTTTAAAAAAGGTCCTTTGTAATTTGTTTATATAAAATCATCGTGTTCGTGTCTAATTTCTACAAGGCTAGATTATGCCTATGACCGTGGGACTTAAGATTAATATTTGGCTCCATAATACATCTTAAAGCATCTGTCGTCTAGGGTTCACACATTCGTGGGTAGAGAAAATAATAATTACCGCATTTACACGTGTGTAGGCACTGTACAGTACATGAACGGCTCCTGACAGTCTGGTATACGGGTGTTATGTACCTACACCTATTGTACGCTGGGAGCTGGGAACCGTAGGAGCTGGGAGTCGTATGAGCTGGGACTCGTGGGCTCTACGGCTGGCTCTCTTCATGAGCCGTCGTTCATTTGAGTCGTTCGAAAATATTGAACTGGCACCGTGACTCCCGCTCTTATCAAAATGTCATAATCATCGCCAGTCTGTTTGGTTACCAGTCTAAGTTGGGCACAAGAGGTGACAAACAGGAAGAAAACGCACAGGCAGATTTTGTTGTGACACAATACACGCAAATTTCAATCAGAACTCGCAGCGCTTTTACTTTTATCAAAGCGTCAAACAGTCTCAACTTTAAAGTAAAATTCTTAATTAAATTACTCAACAACTCTAGCGACGAACAAGTTGACGGAAGAGTTTCCTTGGACGTTAGAAACACACCGTTCTGAAAGAAAATAACATAAACTTCGAGATGATGACTGAATTTTGATCAACAGTTACGTAATTTCCAAATCGTTTCAATTTGTTTCAATAACAATAATACTTGGCTAACTTTAATAGCATTTTTGAGAAATACAACTTCAGGGGAGCTCTACAAAGCCAGGAAATAACTAAACACTACCGAAGTACGCCGAAAATATAAATAATTAAATAAAGTACTAAATTACCTAACTCAACCTTAGAGACTTCTGACACGGCGAAATAGATCTGAAAACTTAGTACACAGAGTGCGCTTTGATTCCTCTAGCTAGAGTTAACGGTCAGCACCCAAAAATACACAAATGTTAAAATTTAAAAAAAAATTGTAAGATTTTCCAGTTGACCCAAATTTACCCACTAACAAAAAATACATATTTTTTTAATAATAATTTTCGGCTACAACATCGAAATAATGTCGTTTTTTTTTCAGCCAACTAGGATACTAAAAAGTCACGAGCCGACCCTGCTTTGCAGTCTGCTGACGCAAGAAATACTAAGAATGATTTATCCGTAAATTCTATACGGGTAGTTTGTAAAAAATGTATAAGGTTTCGAAAAACAAAATCATTTAAATTCTATATGAAATACGTACTGGAATTTAAGGCCAAACGTTCAGAATTATCTTCACTGGTTTTCAAACTGCATTCATTTTCAGACATTTTGGTATGTATTTCATATAATGTAAATAAAGAATTAATTTTGTCTTTTGATACCTTATACATTTTCCTAACTACCAGTATAAAATGTGCAGATAAATAATGTGTAGTATTGCTTGAGCTAGCAGACTACAAAGTGACGATTAGGGTCATTTTTAGGTGCAGTAGGCAAAAAAAAACAAAAACAAAAGAGCAATAACAATCATCATGCCCAACATGTTTAATCCGGCGGCTGATTAACATCAAATATACATTCGAGTACTCCGATGAAAAAAAATGGGCATAAGGCATTTACGAGCGGCCATAAAAGCGTGAAACGGCTCAATTTTGGGCGGGAACAATACGACGTGAATAATTGGGGTTCATTTGTTGTTTTTTTTTTACGCCCAGATAAGAGGTCTGAGACCATCAAAAGGGAAAATAACTAAATGCCGAAATTAACGACCGCGGAAGTGGGGGCCCATCGGAGGTTTTAGTGGGCAGACAAATCTGGGATAGGTCAAGAAACGCTCGCGGAAGATAACGAAGGATCGCGCATTGCCGAGAAAAGTATCCCCAGAGTCATTTTTCACGGTGAAATGTTAAATATTAATCTTTTGATTCAAGAGTACATACTCCAGAAAGCATGAGGTTGGAAATAGCAGGTAACCGCTCCATAAAACACACCTCAGGTCATCAAAACATTTACGACGTGAGCCAACCCAACGGTACCTTAGAAGCGATTGTTAAAAATCAACAGTAAACTTTTAATATATATGTAGGGCTCGTAAAAGAGTTGGGATTAATATATTTTTTGGGTCATTTAACTAATTGTAGAGCATCCAATTATACATTTATTATCGGTATTAATATGACTAATAAACGGGAGAGAAGAACGTAACAATATCAAGGAATGAAAGATATTGTTAGGTGGATACCTCTACCCCAACGACCAATATAATGATTCTGTACTGACTTATCCTTCCGAATAGTGATTTTATATTGAGGTGATTGAATCACAAATTGGTCCATTATAAATTTGATGTGCTTTATGTTAATTGTCAATATTACTATACACATTTTTTTTGTAACCACACAGCAGTCCCAGCTATTCCCAACCGTCTGGAGTCAGTGAGACTATGGCATCACCAATTGGGGTATGTTGTGAGGCTGGAGGTATTGAGGAGGAGAAGGACATGGGGAGGGGAAGGTTGGGAAGTACCTAGCTATTAAGATCTGCTTACCAAACGCGACTAAAGCCATTTCAAGCAAAGTATCGATTCAGAATGGCGGTCTTTCACCAGGGCGATACTGACAGTATCTACCACTCAGAAGATGTAGCTACATACATAACACGAACTGTTACTGTTCGAAAAACATCAATTTGCAAAATCAAACTTCATGATTTTAAGCTGTTCAATCAAAACCACGGTAACATGTTCATTTCCGATTTTAAGTTCTTTAAACACAACATTAAAAAGGTGACAAATTAAAAATAATCGTTACCATAAAATAATTATCACTTATTTGTTTATAAATTGTCGAGATCTTTGACCGTGGTGGTTTTGCAGAAAATCCAAAGTGAATCTGAGGATAAGACCAAAATACAAAAGAAGACTTAAAAAATGATGAATGTAGAATGCTAACGCCATGAGCACTGTCCATTATTCAGAAGAAAAAGCCAGTCGTTGTTGCAAATGAGTGTTTGCATTCCCATAATATCGCGCATAATACTTATTGCATCCAATATTTCTTCCCGGTGCAGTGACACAGTAACTCGGACCCGGTAAAGAAAGGTGCAACCGCGGTGTGCAATGAGTGCATACAAAGGTGACGCTGACGTGTAAACATGATGTTTTTTTTTGCGAATTTTACAAAGAGACATTTTGCAATGCAGCAGCATTGCCGTCAGCTATTCATATGAAATTAACTTTTGCGTTGAACTCCAATTCGAAAGGGAAAAAATCGTATTTTAAATTATACATACCGAAATCAGAATTACTGTATTAGTAACTGTGGTAGATAATGTCGGTCTGATGTGATGAAATTCCACCGTTAAAAATCGAAACGTTGCTTCAAATTGGTAAAGTCGTGTTTAGTGATCAGATCTGAATAGCGAATTACTTCTTTTCTTCATCTCATCCCCTTGATTACAGTTACAATTGGGGATGTCATAGTCAAACTGACTCGCGGAAGTTGGGACTCTTGTGCGCTATTTAAAACAAAAATTATGTGTTTTGCTGTTGGGTACTTGCAAGTTTCAAAGAATTTTTGATTATTCTTAATGTGTTAACATAGAAATTCCAGACATAAAAAGCTGTACAATTTTCACGATGCTAGAGGCAAATTTCATAATTCAAGAGTAATTGATAATAATAACAATAATTGGATTACTTTTATAGCGCCGTTTTCGTGGGAAAATCGCCTTAAGGGCGCTTGCTGCTTATGATACCAGAAAACTAATTCTTCTTTTTATTAATTGTTAAAAATAAACTAAAAATAATGATTATATGCAAATACTTAGATTTGTGATATTTCACATCATTCATTGATGTTGTGATGATGATGATTAAATGTAACCACAGGTAAAACTGCTATTCATTACGCAGTAACTACATACTTATATTGTACCTACTTACTTCTTTTACACTTTATTTTTTATTATAATCCTTTGTATAACTATGTGATAAATGAATCAACATGTAAAAGCCTTCCAGGCGTGAATAAATGAATAAATATACCTCCATAGAAAAAACATAAAGACATAAGACCGTTATTGCATACCTAATATTAAAAAAATATATATATATATATATTGTTTTTTAATGCACAGAAAAAAACATATGCCTTTAGATCGATCGTGAGAATTGCACGTACAAAATACACGCACAGGGGTAATAAATTAAATAAATGACCGTGTAAACCTGGCACTTGGCTACCGGGAACGCAAGTAAAGGGTCTGTAATATAGCCAATACCACCGAGTAAAAAGAGCAATTTACTCCATCATCGTCTAAAAGAAAGAATTAAAAATATACTTGGTGAATTTGGATAATTTTCGAAAAAAATAAAAATAAATATTATATAAAAAAAATTAATTAATACAAAATATATAAAAAAATGTTTATGGTGGATATCTGACGGTCTCCCGTAGCCAGGGGGGCATCGGGGGGGGGGACTCTATCCAGGCAACCATGGCAGTAATTGATGGTATTCTTGGATTGGCGTACTCTGGACTATTACCTTTCCATGCGGTGGCGGAGAAATCCCCTGAAAGAGTGCACTCGTACCTCCAGGAACATTTGCGCAGCGCTACAGTATCTCGGTAGATGGAATTGTTGGCAATTTGCATTATTGTAGGTGAATTTTAGCTTATGCCATTGGGATTATGTGTAATCTACTCATTGTTCTGGCGCGTATACAGAAATGTGCAGAATGCGTTGAACAGTATTCTTTTGATGTTTGTGCTGCAAAAGTGAAAACATCTTGACAGCATACCTACTCGAACGGATATCGCACTTCTTTGTTTCTTCATATCCAAAAGGTCCTTCAGGTCGTCTGCGATAATACCTCCCAAATCCCAAGTATTTTACGCTACGAACAACATGAAAATAAAAATAATAATGATTGGATTACTTATATTAAAGCATCGTTTTCGAGGAAAAATCACCTCAAGGGCGCCTTACAACCAATTTATTTAACCCACAGTTAAAGGTAATAACTTACAGTTATGTTTTGTTACTAGTGGCATATAACTAAGATTTATAACTAGTTACTTACAACTAAAATTTATAACTAGTGACTTGCATTTATGACTTATAGCTAGTGACTTACAACTAAAACTTATAACTACAGACATAAAATTGATACATATGTATGACCAAGTGGGTCTTGATACACAATACTACTATATATGACTTACAACTACAGCTTAAAACTAGAGACTTATAACTAACATACATATTTATATTAACATTTTTACAATTTATAAATTAATATTTATGGTTTAATTATAACTAAATAGAAACTATATTATATATCAATGATACCTGAAAACATGAGAAACTTACTGAATCTTCATTTATGGGACAAAAAATGATTTCAAATAAAAACATCGTTCTCGTTTGATTTTTAGTGCGTATTTCCAATTTTCTTACAACCTAGTTGTATGTATAAGATATTAAGTCAGGTACACTACCCTATGGAGATGATGGGCTTATGTTTTACCTTTGTTGTACACTTTTAAGAATAAATAAATCATAATTTTTATTTTATTTAAAACGAATTGTGTCGATTGTGAGTATCTAACTCGTCCCATCCGGCTGCTGGCCAAGCGTTCTACCCGTAATAACTATCACCGAAATGATGAAATTATAATAAAATAACTCGTTTAATATGATTATTTTGTCGCAGTAATTGGTGATAAAAAGTCATTACGGCCAAAATAATGGACGACGAGAGGACGAGGAATGCAACAGCGGCCGCGCACCCGTGACATTAGTTCCGCCTTCACGTTCAATGTGCATCTTTGTACTAATCGGCCATTACCGTCTGCATTTTTATTACGACTCGCCACGTGATTGTTGTTGATAATCTTGATTGTGGTTTCGGTTCCGCGGTGACAGAGGAACGAAGAACCGTGGACTGTGGTTCAGAACACTAAGTTTGTTGCTCAGGTCACACTCAACACACAAAGGCTTTCACTAATAAAACTTACGCTGAACTCCGTTTTCGGTTTCCGTTTTCAGTTTCCGGTATCCTTCCAATCACGATCCTTCCTAAGTATGAAATCACCAGCACCATCCTACAAATTACTCAACAATCAACTCACACTAACGTCAAGCCACTTTACAATCAAGACATCCACAACCACAATACTCGAAATAACAATAAAATCCGCATTCCTCAAACACACACTACAAAATATGGAATAAAATCTTTAAACTACATTGCCTACACACTTTATAATTCGCTTCCAGATATGTACAAAACCATCCAGAAAAATAAAAAATCCCAAAATGATGGTATAAAGGAATACTTTTTAAGGATTTTTAAAAATGAAAATCAGTAAATCCATATTTGTATATTTTGTTGTTCCCTTATATGTTTTCTCTTGTGTGTTGTTCTATTTAACTTGGCCTTATAAAATTATTTCTGTCTGTATGTGAAACTTCTATTTTTGATATTTTGCTGTCAATGTAAAATTGTATGTACTATCTCCTACTTATGTATTGTAAATTCCTCCCGTCCTAAAATGAGTTTTGAAACTCATCAGGATTGCTTTAGCAGAAATAAATATATATAAAAAAAAAAAAAAAAAAACTCGGCAAATAGGGTATTTACACTGCTTTTTTAATTGTCGAAAAAAATTACAATTTTTTAATTATATTTTTATGAGGAAAAAAAATTGTTTAATTATTTAAAATATGCCATTAGTGATTTGTCGCCAAAACGAGAGGTTTGTTTTTGTTCGTGCGTATGGCGTTGGTGATGTCACACAGGCCAACGTTAGTAGGTTCCCCATGACAACTCTCTTACCAGTCAGTAGGGTTTTCTACGTTATAATGATGTTGTAGCCGGTTCGGACCGTTTAGGAATGTGTTTTAAAATGTTTTTTAAAATCAATAATGATTAATGAAAATATTAAAATCACACAATGATTAGAATCAGAAAAAACAAAATTTCCACGCATTTTTAACGGTATTCAAAGTTTATGAAAATATCGCATTTTTATACGTCAAATTTTGTGAAATACCTAACACCCTCAAAAACGCTCTGCAAAACTAGAAACATACTTGAAAGTTTATTAAAAGTAGTTCTCCACAATGTTCACATCACAGAACAGCGAAATAATCGATGTACATAATATAGAAAGAATACAAAGAAAATTCCTACGCTTCTTAAATTTTAAACTTAATATCTCTTTAGAGAAAATAAATTACTCATCATTAATGAACATTTCAAATATTCTTCTTTAGAAAACAGATGAATAATAAATGACCTAACCCTTTCATTGAAATTATTAAACTGGAAATTTGATTGTTCTAAACTCCTGCATTTAATTAATCTACACATACTTAAACGAACGACAAACATTACCATTTTATTTTTATTTTTTTATTAGGTTGTATTAGTTTGTTACAAATTCTACAGATTTGTGCAATATAATATATACTTTCCTAATGTAAGCTGTTGTTTGAACTTAGAAAAGGAGCGCTCGTTAATATTTAAAAAAAAAACTGTGTAGTGAAAACAAGTGCATATATAAAAGAAAAATATTAAATGTTTCTAATAAGGAAAGTTAAGTATGCAGAAACAAATAACAATTTCATAAATTATAAAAGTATACAAATAATTAGTGTTTTACAGATATAGTGAAACTGTATAGTAAAAATAATAGAAAGAAGAAAAACAGATAAATGAAAAAATGTTTCAAGTAAGGAAAGATAAGTATATATGTTAAAAATGTTTAAAAATTACATAAGCATATAAATAATTAGTGTTTTTCAGATATAGTGAAAAAGTGTACAATGGAAAAAAAACATAAAATAAAAAAAAAATGTTTCAACTAAGGAAAGATAAGTTTACAGAGACATAATAACCATTTGAAAAAAATATAAAAGTATGTAAATAATTAGTGTTTTACAGAGTATATAAGATATAATTTATAAATGCTAAATAAAAAAGGGCACACTTTGTATTTCAACATATTATAGAATACATTTCAATACGTATATGGCATTTCAATTATGATATACTTTCCCCGATACAACGTTTACTGAGTCTTGGTAACGACTATTCAAACGATGTGAATGTGCTTGACAATAAATTGAATTTAGCAAACTTCGAAAGTCGTATGAACAAGCAAATGTTACCAAGTTCATAAATTACTGTAGACCACAATTTTACAAAATTTTTAATTAATATTGTCGTTAATTGGGTATATATTGACAGAATACCGAAATTTATTATTCATATTTTCTATATATCGTTAACTCTTGTGCGATTAATTTTTATGACTTTGATGATTAAAATATTGTAATTTCTGAAAAAAAGATGTACTATCATATAAAATTTATCTGGGCGTTTAAATAAAATAAAATACACCGATTTGAAAGGAAACTGTTTCTTCGAATTTCCACAGGCCATTTATTTAAACTCTTAGGCAGGTCAGGGAAAAAAGATTTCTGCTCAATAAGAATTTCTATATTCCAAAATGTTCATCAATCATTTTTTGCAGAAGTAGGAAACAATTGAGCATACATCGGGCACACGGACAAGCACAGAAACATTTCTATCGGTTTTCATCATCAGCGGTCCACATAGATTAAGAAACCAAACAACAACATTAATTGCTACAGATGATGTGACCTGTGAAAGGGTTCAGAATTGTCTGAAAACCTGAGAAGATACAACAAAATTAAAATTCACGGAAAATCCAAAAATGAACCATAGTCCAAAAGGGTAATTATGTAATAACAGGCTAACTCTGACATGAGGTTTTCAGTTCTATTATTATTTATTTAGTTACGTGATTTTCTGGAGACATTAGTTTAGAGTTTTGCTCTGAATTCTGTTTAGTTTTTTTTAAGGTTTAAGATGATATTAAAGTTTATAAAAAAAAAAATTGGGTGCTTAGATTTACTTAGATACAACCAAGATTTATTGGTAATTCATTATATTTACAAATATTTTGAAATGTTTATTCTTGCTGTATTGGCTATCAAAATTTATAAAATACATATTCTGTAAATTTGCACAATAGCACAATAACAAAATTATATTATTCAATTTATTAAAATAAAAAAAAAATAATTTAAAATCATTAAAACTTATAGTCATTAGAGAAGAAAATTCTTGTAATCTTAAAATTCATCTTTTAAAACTTACCAGGGGATAATTAATATCGGCAGTCTAAAAATAAAAATAATAATAATGGTCTCATTAGCTCAGTGGTTAGAGCGTAGTTCCGATAAGACAGAGGTCCCGGATTCGATTCCCAGATGCGACTGATACCTTTTATTCTGTAGCTTTTTCTGTTTCACGTTTCATTTGAGATTTGTTAATGTTATCTTCTTTAATGATTGAATATTTTTGATCCCAGATATGAGGCTCAGAAAATATGGTTTTCTGCGCTTTCTAGAACCAACGCACATTTATATGATCGCCACTAACACTATCATGAGTGAGTGTATTTAAGAATTATTTTTAAGTAAAAAAATTCGAAATTGGAACCCGAAAATAAAATCGATTGGGTATATTTATTGAGCGAAGAATATTTATGAACTATCCAATACCCGACGATACTGTATTATCTATTCATAGATAAAGATGAAGTTCTGAAGAGAATTTTCATTTCACCATCATTACACAGATAACAAACAAAAGACTAGTTATCTGAGAAATGCTTAGTATGCTACCTTTCAGATTCAAGTTATAACAAAGAATCGTGTAAATGGTAAATTAATCGGAGAAAGGGTACAGAAGACGAAATAATGATAAGAAAATAAGCGGAATTTACGAGAAAGGCATATTGTTAGCGATTTCAATAGATCAACAAAGATTAGCCTTCGGCAAATAATATCCGTTGAAGCCACCGTGAAAATAAATTACATATTTTGGAAATGAGGTTGTCTCCTACAATGAAATGTTATTTACGAAAACGTATCATATTCAATTAGAACACGCTGGGAACAGAACTTTTTGAAATGTTAGAAAATAAAGAATAGTACCGAAGATATAAGCCGTAAAAACATGATTTTTAAGAAGCCGGCTGGCCGATAATCGCATGCCGTCACAGTACATAAAATGAGTTGGCGGTACTGCCGGTCGAATTATGAATTGTACTGAATTGTGTTTCGTGAGGTCACGGGTATTTTGAGCTGCCATTTCACCTAAGTACACTTTGAAAGCTCATAACTTAATTTTACTGTCGTTATTAATTCTTTTAAATATACAACATGTTCAAAATAGAAATGAATTAAGAGACATTCAAAACATAATCTAGCCTAACCTAACCTAACCCAGCATACAAAAGATCGTAACATTGATTGGGAAGAATGATTAGAATTTGAACCTACCTTTTTATAGAGGTAAGACAAAGCATCTCTGTTCGAGTCCCAGTTGAGTGTCTTTTCTGTTTCATATTTTATTTAGATTTATTAATATTATCGTCTCCGATGATTAATAAATAAATAATATTTTACTGAGTAATGTTCCACCACAAAGTTACCGATTACAAGTTACTCAAACAGTTTACTAAACCCGAAGCCATGACTTCTATGTCAAACTGCATTATAAGGTCCAAACTTGAGTACGCTTGTGCTATATGGGTCCCATACCAGAAAAAGTATGTAGAAATATAAAATCCAAAAATAAATATGAGAATGCACGGCCAGAACTCGCAATTTATGCACCATTTGCTCTTTGAGACGCGCTACCAAAGTCTCCAGTCGAGGAGTGGGTCCTTGCAGTAACAGCGTATAAAATTATGCATGATTTGGCACACAGTCCATAATAGCTCCTGGAATGCCATAAGCTGTTTACACCAAACAACTACTGTCCAGGACGGCACCACGCTCTGATATAATACCACCTGTTAGAACAGACGCGTTAGCTCAGCACAGCATGACAAGGGGTTTGGAGCTGCTAAATAACATCTATCTTGATATTTTCAAGACAAACCTTGAAGGTTTCAAGAAACATGCAAAAAATGTATTTTGATTGTCGTCATTCCGTATAATTTCATCTTGAAATGACAAAATACTTTTTTGTTCGTGTGTATACTAAATATACGCAATAAAATATATATATACATATTCCAAAACAATACGCAAACAAGTTTCGGAGCTACCATATTATCTGCTCTGACGAAGACACGATTGTGCAGATATCGGGTGGCGTTTTATTTTGTATTAAAGTGATTTACACAAAGAAAGGGTTTCATTAAATAAAC